>RJWM01003118.1:55112-89189 GCA_004363535.1 Dasyprocta punctata
GCCCGGGCCCTGATGGATTCACTGCTGAATTCTATAAGAAATTCAGGGAAGACTTAATGCCAACACTCCTCAAACTCTTCAATGAAATCGAAAGGGAAGCAAGTCTCCCTAACTCATTCCTGGAAACAAGTATTACCCTAATACCAAAACCAGAGAAAGACCCAACCAAAAAAGAAAATTACAGGCCAATCTCCCTAATAAACATAGATGCAAAAATCCTCAATAAAATTCTGGCAAATAGAATACAGCAAGTTATCAGAAAGATTATACACCATGATCAAGTGGGATTCATCCCAGGAATGCAGGAATGGTTCAACATACAGAAATCAATACATGTAATACACCATATCAATAGGGCCAAGGACAAGAACCACATGATCATCTCAATAGATGCAGAAAAAGCTTTCGACAAAATCCAACACCCATTCATGATAAAAACCCTACAGAAAATCGGAATAGATGGTCTCTATCTCAACCTGATAAAAGCCACATATCACAACCCAACAGCCTACATCTTACTAAATGGATTTTACTATCTTTATAATAAAATTGAAAAAAAAGAAAATGAAATATAAGAGATACATGCCAGAAACAGAGAGGCAAAAGGATCCTTTACAAAAAAGTGACTATGGCACAAAAGTATGAACTGTATAATTTGATTTACATATGTCCAGAAAAGAAAAAAACTAATGTATGTACTAAAAGTCTTGACAATAGTTACTCTCAGTGAATAGAAATGGAAAGAGTGGCAAGAGGTCTTCTGATGTATGAGTGATACTTCTTAGAGTGCTGGAGAAATGACTGCTCATTCTGAAATTTTCAGAAATTTCTGTGTCTATTTTTTCTATGGAAATGTTTACATGTAAATGGCAGAGACAACAAAATTTTATTTATTTGAATAATAGTGAAATAAATTCCAACAAGATAGAAATATAAATGAGGCAAACTAAAACTTATTTTGGTAGCAATATTTTGTCCCCTTTAATTCTTCTCACAATGTACCAGGATGTTAAAGCCCTATATGTGATCAAGCCATGTGTTTAGAGAAATAATTTTCAGTGTTACATAAAAAGAGAAACAATACAATGTTTACATCAAAAGCAGTAAAGAAAAGTGATATAAGGTTATTAGCCAATCTCACTATTTACTATAGAGATACAAAAATGACACTTTTACAAACTCAAACTAGTATTGTAGCAGATGTTTCTTGAGCAAATAGAATTTTTCTCAAAATGACTATTCCGAGAATGTTTCAATTTCAGAGAATTTTTGAGCATAGTATACATTAACAGATCAAAAGAGATAAAACTCCTATTATCTTCTCAAAACAGAGAAAAAATCACTCAACAAAATGTAGAGAGATTATTGCACTGCTTATAGTTCTCAAATTCGGCACTGGAACTACAGTCTACTGTTTAGGGTCAAGGTTTCCAGACTACAATTCAGCAAAACTGTAAAAGTCATTAAGATGAGTTCCATGACCAACTTTTGTGTCAGTTTAATCTTGTACTTTATGTAATTTCAAAACTAATTCTAAAAAAGAAAAAAGAATGTGTCAATTATATAGCCCACATGTTCTGCTTCCTCCTAAATGGAATTTATGCATTTATCTTACTCATTTATCTAAAATTACTTTTTTCATTTGTGTACTATGTTTGTTATTATATGTTTTCAGCACATAATGATTACATTTGTTGTGGACAGTTAGTACATGTACATAACTCCCCTTCATTCATTTTTTATCCCCTACTCTTTCCATCCCATCTTGTTCCTTCTGATTCTTAGTCCTCTTCCCACTATTTCCACTCTTCTTCAATTGATTTTCCCTTTCACTGCTGTCCTCCTCCTTCCTTCCAGCTTTTATTCCTTTTCCATATGAAAAAGATTTTCCTACTTCCTATTATCTATCTTTTATTTTCCTCATTATTTTCTTGGATCACTTATATGAGAGAAACAATCTGATATTTAAGTTTGCATGTATTATTTATTTCACTTAATATTACGGTCTCAAAGTGCATTTATTTACCTACAAATCCCTCAAGTTTATCCTTCTTCATAGAAGAGTTTTCCATGTAATGTGAATGTCTTTCCCAGACAGTGAAGAACAACAACAATCCTGGGAGTCAGCAAACCAGTGAAAGTGAGTCCTATAATTGGCTTTATTTTTCCTCTGAGAGAGTTTCAGTTCTGCAGAAGAGATAGGGGAACCCATGCAGAATATTATGAATTCCCAGAGTTCAGGGGGTGAAGCTATGAATCCATTGACACTGAGTGGTTAGCATTCATGGGAGATCACAAGACAGAGAAACATGAAAAACTGTTTTAATGTCTCCAGATTAATTATTCAAATATTTTAATCTAAGTCTCAATGGGTTTTAGAAAATGGGAAAGGACATTATTTGATTAAGAAAGAGGTAAATGTCTTTCTAATTAAGTAGCTCATCAAAATTAAGTATTAAAATTATGTAATTCAAGCATAGAGGGGAAATCAGATTCTAGATATTGGAAACTGGAAGAATAAGCAGAAATTTAGAGTCGCAGAATTGAATCAGAGTCATGTCCTTGAGCAAGATGTTCAGGACATTCTTGATGGATGGAGAACAAGATGCCAGGAGACTCAATATTTGTAGATAATGGGAAGACAAGTTCCTCATATTTAGGAATGGAGTTTTACTTCAAATAAATGTCCTTAAGTTTGGGAGACTTCTGTGAGAATTTGGTATATAGAATTACTTAGATTGATAAGAATCTTCAGAAAATTAATTCAGTTTGAAAGTTACATTAATATTCATGTTGACAAAGAACATTTATGTATCATAGAGGGAAAGGAATCAGACAATCTCTTAATGATTACAGTAAAAGACAAAACTCAAAATTTTCTCACTGACTTGGTCTTCAAACCACAAGCAATGTATTTTAGAAGGTTACATATTTTAAAATTAGTGTATCCTAAGGACATATTTCTAAGAACTCATTCTCATTATTAGTAAAGACTTCTGTCATAAGAAAAACCTTCCAACCAATTCTTAGTAGAATTAGTCCAGCAGATAGAAAATATCAGCACTTATCGATTGGTTTTTAAAACATGATAGAGAATATGGAGGAGGTAGCTTGTAATGAAAAGCAGATTTATGACATTAATTCCTAGAATTCGAATTCAGTGGTCAATTATGGAACCATGTTGCTTGTGTTTTGCAAAGAATTTACTATATTATGTATGTAATTTACTTCATTTTAAAGGGGAAACAAGTCTTGTGAACACTTCCTCAAAATTCAGTTTCCTCTTGCTTTAATTTTTGGCTTTCTATAAACTGACAACCGCAAGTTCCCTGCAAGAACCCATAGTTTGTAGAAAACAGGAACAGATGACTTTTTCACTCAGGTTTTATCAGCACATCAAACAAGTATGCATATCAGGTTGAATATTTAATTAAACCCCGGGATGTTCACACCACTAATGCAATGATTCATACCCATAGGTAAGGCCTGCACAGGCAAGATGACAGGGATTCAGAGCTTATAAATGGAGCGTAAGTCATTGGTTAGTTCTAAAAAGCAATAAATATCTTGTAAGAGCTAATTTTTTGCCACTTTGTATTATGCCTGATTCACTCTCTCTCTGTCTCTCTCTGTCTCTCTCTGTCTCTCTCTCTCTCTCTCCCTCCTCTGTGTTTGTGTGTCTCTATTTCTCTCTGTGTCTCTATGTCTATCTCTTTCTCTGTCTCTGTCTCTCTCTCTCTGTATATTATTTAATAGGTCAGAATTCTAAGAAATTGGAAAAAAGTTGGAGTTACAAAGAATGTTTTTCCTAAATATAAGGACTAGCTTAAATCTCCCTTTCTCATGCTCTTAGAGAATATCTTATTTATTCTTATAATGATATATTTGTGATTTTATGTTTTCTTTTATCCCACTAAAAAATATGTGAGTCTGGGAATGTACGTTTCTCAATAATCTATCTCTAATACTTAACAGTTTGGTGCCTGAAGTCTGTCCTGTAGTAGGTACTTGAAAGATATTTATTTATTAAATAAATAAGCTTATAAATAACTTTTGCTATATCTTGATGATAAAATGGCTTATTATGGAGAACACTATGAAGTTTCCTCAAAAAATATGAATAGAACTAGCATATGGTCCAGCTATCCCACTTTTAGATATATATTCAAGCATAACGAAAGCATTATACTGAAGAAGTATCTGCAAACATTTATTACAAAACTGTTCACAATAGCTAAGGTATAGAATCAGCCTATGTACTCATCAATGAAGGAATAAAATGCAGCATCTATACACTGTGAAATATTACTCATTCATAAAGAAAAATGAAATCCTGTCATCTTTGTAAGAAAGTGAATAGAGCAGCAGGAGAACATTATGTTAAAGAATATAAACCAGACACAGAATGATAAAGACCATTTATCCCGCTTATACAGAAATTTAAAAGAAAAGTCAATCTAATTAATAAATAGAGATTATGAGAGTTTGAGAAGGGTTCATGAACAAAGAATGGATTTGAGTAGTGCATAGTACATGCATGCATTAAAACACCAAAATGAATTTCATTAATATGCACTATTGAAACATGTTAATTAAAAGTAAAATAAATAAGGCTATGTTTAAAGTCTGTAAGTAGTTAATAAGTATTACCTCAGTAACAACTAGGGAAATTAATACTAGAACAAATGTTGATTTTCTTATAAATTATTTTAATGTTCGCATATATGATTTTAGTTGATCATAGTACTATGTCCAAAGTAGACAAAATTAAAGAAACAGTATTATCCTAATAGCCAGCAACGACATTATTCTAAGGCAGAAGTCATTTTGCTTCTATGACCTTTCATGTTCATGTATATATTCAGGATTGCTGTCATAGGTATCAGAAATAACCAGAGAAAGTTTCCTTTGATAAAGATGATGTTCAAGATTATTGGGAAGTTCAATAACTCAGTCATTATCTGATCATCTCCTTTACTTTCATGAATCAGAATCAATCAGTCTGAACATTTATTTAGTCAAAGTCAAATTTAACACTTGTTATAGCTACCTTTTTAGGGTCCAGAACTATTTGATAGCACAGCCTAAGATCTGAATCTGTGGTATATTCAAACTTTCAAAAGATGACTCCTCAACTGGTCAAAATCAACTCAGTAAGAGATATAGTGTTAATTGAATTTACTTTGCATGAAAATGTATTAATTTATAATACAATACATACTAAATACATACAGTGACATATATACCATAAAATAGCCAGAAAGTAAAGTTATTCCTATGTTTACTTCTGTGATTGAATATTACTGGTACATGCTTCTGTTTTAGTTAAAATATTAAATATAATATAAGGGATGCATATTTAAAAAAATCAATAGAATGTCAAATTCATAGGGTTTTTTGCCTCTTCTCAAGCTTTTGAGAACCTGGCCAAACATGCAGTGTGTATCTATTGCTTTATTCCTGTCTAGTTTCCCTGTGTCAAATATTCCATATCGCAATCACCTCTCCTTTGCTGAGTTAGACAATGACTACGACATGAGAATTCATTTTTGCATCACCTTTTGCATGAAAATAAGCTAGTAAAATAAAACTTGTTTTCAAAAAGAAAGAAAATCATCTGGTTTATTCCAAAATGTGTTTGATGGTTTTTAAATCAATCATGCACAACATAACACACTAAAATTATATAAATATAATGCTGCAAGAAGGTTTTTGAACAGAATCATATTAGACAAAGTATATTCCCTGAATAAGTAGGAACATGTAGCACTGTGGAAAGTGGGAATTCAAGGGCCAGGGATTTAGCTCAGAGGCATAAGGGCCTGCCTGGCAGTGAGAGGTCTTGAGTTTGATTCCCGGTATCGGGCAAAAAAAAAAAAAAAAAAAGGGAAGTCAGTGAAAAGTCACACGTCGGTTCCACAGTTTCTTCATAGCTGATTTCATCTCCTTATTTCTTAGTGTATAGATAAGAGGGTTCAAGAGTGGAGTAAAAATAGTGTAAAACACAGACAGGAGTTTGTCTACAGATAACCTACTGAAAGGCCACACATAAATGAAAATGCAAGGCCCAAAGAATAGCGTGACTACCATGATGTGTGCAGAGCAAGTTGACAGCGCTCTGGTGACACCACCTGCTATTCGCTGCCAGACAGTGAGAAGGATAACAGCATAGGATATCAGCAGGAGAAGAAAACAGCTGGTGGAAAGCAACCCACTGTCTGAAATCATAAGTATATCCAAGGCAGAGGTGTCCATGCAGGCAAGTTTGATCACCAGCGGGAGGTCACAGAAGAAGCTGTCCACTTCATTGGGGCCACAGTAAGGCAAATTTATAGTAAAGGCTACTTGACTAATAGAATGCAGAAACCCAATTAGCCATGAAACCAACACCAGTTTTATGCAAGTCTGCCGGCTCATCATTGTCATATATTGCAGGGGTTTGCATATGGCCACATATCTGTCATAGGCCATGGTAACTAGCAAAACCATCTCAGCCCCACCAGTAAAGTGCAAGAGAAAGATCTGAACCATACATCCTTCAAAGGAAATGAACTTTCGATCACTAAGGAAATCCCTAATCATCTTCGGGGTGGCAAATGAGGCCAGCCACATGTCCAAGAAAGACAGGTTCCCCAGTAGGAAATACATTGGAGAGGAATACAAGTTGGGGGCAGAAATTACAGTAATGACAATGAGAATGTTACCTAACATAATGGCCACATAGATACATGAGAAAAATATAAAGAAAAAATTTTGTAGGTATCGTGAAGAACAGAGTCCACACAATACAAATTCTGACACCAAAGAGTAATTCTGTAGATCCATTGCCTTGGGCTTCAGATTCTGTTGTGTACCTATATAAAGAAAAGAAAACCCTACTATTTGTGTCAGGGTGGATGAATTTAAAAGTTATTAAATTAAGTGAGATAAGTAGACACAAGAAGACAAATATTGAATGATCATACTAATATGTGGGAACTAAAATTTTTATATTTATAGAAACAAAGTAAAATGATAGCTGCCATAGTTGTGGGGTGGGAGAATTGGGGTAAAGATGGTCAAAGGGCAGAGTTACTGTTAAACAAGAAGAGTAAATTCAAGAAATCTATTCTACATCATAGTGACTATAGCTAATATTATTTTGTCTACTTGAAAATTGGTAAGAGTACATTTTAAAAGTTCTTACTATAAAAATTGGCAAGTATATACAACAATGCATATGTCAAATATGAATTAGCAATTTCATAATGTATACATAGATGAAAACAAGTTTCACACCACAAATATATATAATTTAGTTAATTACAAAACAGAAAGGGAAGAAGGAAGGAAAAAAAAGAGATGTTAAGTTGTAAGTACCTGTCAACTGTCAGACGCATGAAAAAAATCCACTAGATGTTACAATAACACAATTTCTAATATGTAAGAAATAATCTGAAGCACAATATATAAGATTATAAGCAAGTTGATATCAAAATGTGTATTTGTGCATTTTATACATAATTGTTTCCTTTGGGTTACTTGGACGTTCTGGAATTCTTCAGCATAAGCGTGAGATATAGAAACATTTTATTCTCCCCTCTTTGGTCTTCTTTCATGGAAAACCATGGAAACAAACAAGTGCAAAGTGTGAGCCAAAGATTCTTAGGAGAACTGGGAATATTTAGATTTTCTGACTGATATTTTATTTTACTTTCTGGTTTTACTTGTTGGTTACCCATATTGTCCAATGCATAACTGTTTTTAAGTATTAGGACTAAAATCAAATTTAAGGCATACTTTAAAAATAATATAGTGTAAAACAGAAAATTCACACACAATAACTTCTCTCCTCTGCTGTTTTTCTTTTTGTTTGCATACAAAATATTGTCAAATGAAGGTATTTTTGGGTGACTGCACTTAAGTATCTAAACACTAGTCAGCACGTCTCTCTCTTGTGGAAAAAAGGAAGTTGATGACAAGGTTTAGTGGAGAAAGATTCCTTAAAGCCAAGAAAAAGATGTTTGGAAAACATAAGTCTACTGGCAGTGATGTATAAATGCAGGATAACTCTTAAGCTTTCAACACAAGTTATGTATATTTTTTATTAATTTTATGTAAATGTCCCTTGGGTGTTATCTAGGGGTTATAGAATAGTATACATCATATTTTCAGGAAATATCTTTGAAGAAATGTTGACCTAAATGTTATGTAAAGATTTTTTACTTTATTTTTAAAAGCTAATACGAAATAACGTTTGCATTTAAAATGATGATCTATTCCATTAAGGATGACATATAATTGTAGAGCCTATCTCATTCCCCTTGCTTTTCATCAACATGAATAAGATACAGTTTCCAAATTTCCAATTACAACAAATAGAAAAAGGTTTACTCTAAGAATATTTCAGAAAGTTTAATAAATTGACTATTACCAAATTCCATAGAGTGGAGTGTATAGGCATATTATACACTTATTAATAAGTTTCTTTATGATTGAAAAACAAAGAAAACCTTTTTGTTCCTTGAAAAAAGAAAATTAATAATTCCATATTTGGTGATAATACTTCCAATTAAAACCAGCAGAAGAAAGATCTGGTTCTAGAAATTCATGCTTTATTGTGAATTAAAGTACAGTTCAAAGTATTGCTTCCTAAAGAAATGAGATTGAAAATTCTCCCATGTTAAGTCTTAATCATCTTTCTTTTGGTAGCTTTGTGCCTCTTTATTTAGTTATAATTTACTTACCATAAAATTCACTTATTTTAAGCATAAAACTTAACAATTTTTAGTAATTTTATCAAGTTGTGTAGCCATTTCCTTAATGATTGATTTGTAATCTTGGCAATTTCAGTTCTTTCTCTTCAGGCTCATTTACAAGCCCACTCACTCAGAGCCTAGCTGAATAATGACACAATTTTCCATCTCACTACTTCATTGTAGAAATAAACTAACATAACATAAGTAAATCAACGAACCTAGGAGTTATACAGTTTTTCAGGTCACAAATCTTTATTCTTGTTCTTGTCATTTTCTTTAATTACCTTGTGACTAAACATCCATTTATCTAAATCATTCACAGGTTTATTTATAAATTTACAATCTCTGAGAGAATTTTAGTATTACTTCCACTAAAAGAGCTTTTTTCAGGACAGTTTAACAAGCACCTGAAAATAAAATTTCTGCAGTAATATTTCTTGATTTTTAATATACATGAATGATTGATAAATTCAGTATGTTATTTACAAATAAATTAATTCTTTGAGTTTCCAGAAGAAGTAGAGTAAGATGTGTAGATCTTATTCATTTATCATTTCTCTCACTAAGAGCAAGTAGAAGAAAACTTTGTTTAAACCTTTTTTTAAAGAAAATCTTCAAGAGCAATTTCACAAAAAATACAGAACTTTCGTATGAACTTTGTGTGTTGACTCTTTAAAAACTGAAAAATATAACATAAAAAACAGTTTCATAAGGTTTATAAAGGACATGGAGTAATATACCAGTGTGAAATATTCTAATAATGTGAACTTGATATGGTGACAGTTTAAAATCCAAAGCGATTTTTTGCAACTGTATCCATTTTTGACTGTTTTTATTTTTTTGGTGTTGGGAATCAAACTCAATACCTTGCACTTGTCAGGCAGGTACTGCACCACTGAGCTATATCCCCTGTTTAACACTTTTTAAAGAATCACGAAAACTGAAAATTTCTTTTGCTTCTCTTGAATTTTTATAAATATATTATAATAAAAAATTTAATTGCAATGCTGGGGTTTTTTGTTTGTTTTGTTTTGTTTAGGTAGTAGATGCTACTCTACACTGGATTGGATTTTAAATCTGAAACTAAAAGCCTTGGCAGATACAGCAGACATAATCACAAGAAGAGAACTCCTAACACATTTGGTTATATCTATATTGCTCTGCTATCCATCCTGACATATCTGTTACATACAATAGGGCTATACTTCTACTTATATTTCTTTACTTCTCTGTGACTATGAAAAATTTCACATGCAAATCTAAAATATAATTGAACTTGATTAGGTTTTACAAATGTTAAATGAAGAGAAAACTGAAATAATCAAATAGAAAACTCTGCAAATAAATATAAAGTATCTCTCATCTACTATAAAAAAACTTTTGAAATAAATATAAAGGAATTTCATTTACTAATTAGTCAAAGATGTTCTAATTGTAGATTCTGATAATGGCTGGACAACTCTGTAAATATATTAAAATCATTGAATTTCCATTTAAAATGTGAGAACGTTGTGATACATAAATTTTAACATAATAATGATCTTTTAATATTGGTGTTCAAAAAGTGCTAAAAGAAATGTAATAAAATAGATTCTAATAGAATTCTGGTTTCTGAGAACTCAGTATTATTGCAATGACCCTTTAAAACTTACATTAAAAATTAATGTTAAATTTATAATCAGGAAAATGAAGTTGATTCTGTATATAAATGAATGCAAATATAATTTAAAAAAACTCCAGCAGCACAAACACGTAATTAACAATTTCAAAATTTAGTTTGAACTGAAAATTATCAGTATATGCTCAAATGATATAATTTAAGATACTAGAACAAACTAGTCTCTGTTTGAGTTATGTCTTGATACACATAGTTGCATATATCTCAAAGGTTCTTAACTAACCTGAAATTATGGTGCTCAGTCTTCACACTGCAGATCATCCTATTTGTATCTCTCATCTACTATAACTAAAAAAAAAAAAGAAAAACTTTGAAAGCACATGTATCTTTTATTCCAGGAAGGATTTAATCATCTTTCTCTGCCTGTTAGAAAATAATTTGCGAGAAGTATTTTAAAAAGCTAAAGAACTTCAAACTTGGCCTTTCTTTGGATTTAAACTGTAACTATAATTATAAGTACATATATATATATGTATATCCACTTCTGAAAATTAAGTATCCTTTAATGATAGGCTATTCATGACCAATTGTCATAATGGATAATAGAGGCTGGGGAATAAACAATCATAGCATGGAAATTTGTGGCAATAAATCATTCCCACAGGATATAAAAGAAGAAAATTTAAAGATCTGCCACATCATATAAACATAGTTGCTAGTATGTCAGTAATTCAAAAAAATAATATATTATGATTTGGCTAATAGGTTAACATTGTATAAATGTTTTGGTCAAATAATCATATTAACCAGTTGCATTATGAAATTAATAACGAACATTTGTCATCACTGCCAATTACTTTATTTAATTTTGATTATATATAACACTTTGGAAAATATCTATTTCTACTAGAAACATCAGATTTTTATGTGACAAAATATTCATCCTCTCTAGAATTATTTGGTAAGATATAGCAAAATTTCCTGATGCCTATGTTATTTTTACAGTACTTATAATTGGTAGACTACCTACTCATCAAAATCATTTAAAGTCAATGTATGCTTCTGCGTCAATGGCTCTTGGTTGATGACAAATATTCCAGAACATTCCAAGGAATGGTTGTCACATTTACAATCATTCATATATCATTTACTTTTCTACTAGATGTGTAAGCACATCCAAATTTATAAAGGCTGTTATCAAAGAGAGCATTTTAATGTGATAAAAAGTATAAAATTCTACATTAGTATTAAATACTCATGATTCATTTAAAATAAGTCATAAAATCTAAGTTGTCACAGAAGTGGACTAAGCATACTTTGTTTCAAAAATATGCTTATTTTGTGGGCATAAGCACATCATATAAAAGAAAAACTATGGAGAAATTTTTTAAGAGCCAACTGATTTCATCAAAATGTTATTGTTAATTTTATAGGTCAGTTTTAAAGTTGTTTTTGGATAACACTGATTTTTAAATTGATGGCCTTTGAAGAATGTACACTGCTCTCCATATTGTATGTCAGCCTCATTCATTAGGTGAAGGCCTAGATAAAACAAAAAGACCAGCTTTTCCAGTGAGAGAATTCTGTGGCAGATTAACTTTTAATGTCATCTATAACATTAGCTCTTCTGAGTCTTCACAGCCCAGAGTACACAGTCTATACTTTTGCACTTGTCAGTCTGCTTCTGGCGCTCTCTCTCTCTCTCTCTCTTTCAATTTCCCTGTCTCTGTCTCCATCTCTGTCTGTCTCTGTCCCTCTGTCTTTCTCTATCTCTCACCTGTCTCTCCTCCTCTTTCTTTATTAATATACATGTAGAGTGGAGGCTGGTGAATAAACCATTTTGGGTGAAAAATCCAAAGAAGGATAAAGTCTGAAGTTCTGTAGCTTATGAAAATGATGCTTTCACCAAAGTATTTTAACATATATAATTTCTATATGTATATATGTATATGTTTGTGTCACTCCTCTCTCTGCAGAACCCTATTACACTGACTATAAATTAAGAGTAGAAGAACTCACGTCATGTAGTTCTACAGAATTTAACTGTTTAGGGCTTACTTGCCAATGGTCACATGGCTACTGACATTAAACATGTGTCCCATTCATGTAGCAAACCATATACAGCAATTCAGAGGCCAAAATAGAAGTAACATTTTTGTCTAATCCACACAAATTTTCAGTGTGGCTATTGCAGATATCATGACAAAAGACCAATATCTTTAATACAATGAAAGCATTCATGAATCAGGAAGTTGGTAAAGAAAACCTAAAAAGAAAATGGGGAAAGAATATAAGTAGTTGATTTTTATGAAGAGAAATAATAAGGCAGTAGACATTAAAAAGTTTTCTTCAATAAATTTCAAACAAAGATTAGCAGACCATGTATTTTTACACATACCAAATTTAGAATAAATACATCAAACTTTTGTTCAGGTATGATGACAATAAATGTAGCAACATTTAAGTAATAGCTGACCTCTATTGAATGTTCTCTCTCTGCTGACAATCTGATAAAATAAATTTTAAAATTAATATTCATGAAATTTAACTAGATAAACACAATCATTCTTCTTTTACAGCTAAGGAGTCTGAGATTTAAAGAGTTTATGCACATGGGTTATCTGTAGTAAAACCGAAACCAAAGTTTGACCCAGACAACTGAACTTCAAGATTCTTATTCCTAAACTATATAATCCTGCTTCTCTCACTCTTAGTTGGAGTATACATCTGCATAACTCGCTATTAGACACATAGACCAGACTCCTTAAAAATATCAGTAGATTTTGGCCTAGTCATTTCTTTATTAAATGACCTCTATAATAATGCTGCAGATTAATGATTGAAAGTTGTGAGCAATTTAAATTTGACACTGTTTAAAATCAAAATACAGTTGTATAATACAAGACAATAAGACACAAAAAATGTTCACAATGTTTTATTAAGGACCAAAAAAGAATAACAAACCACACACGTAGTATAAATCATCTGCATGCAGCAATGAATTAAATAGACAATTACTTTCCTTACAACACTTAACATTCCAGTTACAAACACAAAACACATAAAAACAAACATATGAGTCATTTATAATAAATGCTAAAGGAACAAAAATCAAGCAGGGTTAAGAATACTGAGAATGGGATTCAGCGCGATCCAAGAATCGGCGCGACCCTCAGGGGAATGCCTGGACAGCCTCGCAGGACACAGAGGTACGCAGCCCAGCCCAGATCAGCCCAGGACCCCAGAGCTGCTCACCTGGGACTGACCAACATAGCTGCAGAGACTTGGAGAGCTTGCGCTCCCCGCACTAGAGCACCAAGTGTGTGCGAGCTCCATACTTCAGTGGAGCGACTTGTGCATGCACCATCCCAGAGCTCACCAACCCCTGCCCAGTCGGGTTTCTTCTGGCACTGCAGGCCTGGGACTTGCCAGGCTTGCCCTGGCAAAGCGGTTGTCGTTCTGAACTGGGAGACAGACCTGGGCTCTGGGCAGCGCCACTCTGGGGTACTCTGCCTAACTCCCCGGGACTGGGAGGCCTTGGGCCCCCACCCAGTTAAGGAGGAGGCTCCAGCCACACACCCTAGGAGGCCAACCTCCCTTGCTGCACTCAGGACCCAGCTCGACCGGGTCCCATGATTCAGCCCAATCCAAGACCCTCAGGGAAACACCCAGTCAGTCTCCCAGAACACAGGGCCACAGAGGTTCTAGAAGAAAATGACAAAATGAAAGACCAAGAGGCAGTCTCTGTCCCCAGCCCACAAAGAACAAACCCAAGAGACACTGAAATGGAAGACAGTGGGAGTAACACAAAGGGACTTTCTGAAATGATAGAAAATGCAATAAAGAAACAGCATGATGAAGCTATAGAGAAATTCAAATCAGAAATATTCTCTCAGCTAAAAAATGAAATAAGAATCATTATTAAAGAAATGTTGTGAGTATCTAAAGAAGAGCAAGATAAAAAAATAGAAGAACTTAAGAAAATGATTGAAACTTTGAATGAACAATATAAGACACAAACAATGCATGAAACAGATGCAAAGGGAAATGCAGGAAATGAAAAACTCCATGGAAAGTTTGAAAAACCGCTTAAACGAACCTGAAGATAGAATCTCAGATCTTGAAGACAGCATGGGAGACAATGGCCATGAAAGAAAAGATCTCCTAAAAATAGTAAGGAACCAAGAAACAACAATTCAACAGCTGCAAGATGATGCCAAGAGAAATAACATAAGATTAATAGGCATAAATGAAAAAGCAGGGGTCAATACTATTGACCTGTGAAGACTATTCACAGAAATAATAGCAGAAAACTTTCAACACATGGGAAGAGAGTCTGAAATACTGGTAACTGAGGCATACAGAACCCCAATTAACCACAACCAAAATAAATCCGCACCCAGACATATAATAATAAGGGTATCAGAAATACAGCACAAGAACAAAATACTAAAAGCTGTCAGAGAAAAGAAACAGATCACCTACGAAGGAAAGCCTATCACAATCATGGCAGACTTCTCAACACAAACCTTCAAGTTAAGAAGAGCTTGGAGTGAAGTATTTCAAATCCTGAAAGAAAACAGCTTTCAACCCAGATTGATGTACTCTGCAAAACTATCCTTAAAAATTGATGGAGAAATAAGATACTTTCATGACAAAGAAGAACTGAAGAAATTTATGGCCACCAAACCAACACTACAGAGAGTACTGAAAGACACTCTAGATAGAGACAAAGATAGCTACAATCTTAAGAACAACAACAAAAGGAAACCAATAATTAAGCAGGACAAATAATTAAACAGAAAATGTAGAAAACCAACAACAGAAAGATATCATGACAGGGATGAGCCGGTGCATATCAGTTAGATCAATCAATGTAAATGGTCTCAAGTCACCAATAAAATGAAACAGACTAGCAGAGTGGGTTAAGAAACAAAATCCAACAATACGCTGTGCACAAGAAACACATTTCACTCAAAAGGAAATTCACAGACCAAAAATCAAAGGCTGGAAAACAATACTCCATTCAACAGGAACCCAGAAAAAAGCAGGGGTAGCTTATATGTTTGCAGACGATCAAACTTCAAACCGAGAATGATCAAAAGATATAAAGAAGGTCACTACATACTTGTTAGGGGAAAACTTCAAGAGGAAGAGATTACAATCATAAATATATATGCACCGAATATGGGAGCACCCAACTATGTAAGAAACTTCATAATAGACATGAAAAACCAAATAAACAATAATACAGTTATAACAGGGGATCCTAACACCCCACTGTCACAGAGAGATAGATCAACCAAACAAAAAATCAGCAAAGAAATAGCAGAACTGAATCAAGCTTGTGAACAAATGGACCTAGTAGATGTATACCGAGTATTCCACACATCAACATCAGAATACACATTCTTCTCAGCTGCACATGGGTCATTCTCTAAAATAGATCATATACTGGTCCACAAAGCAAGCTTAAGTAAATACAAACGAACTGAAATAATTCCATGGTTATTATCTTACCACAGCACACTAAAATTGGAAATGAATGACAAAAAAATCTACAATAACCGCATAAACACATGGAAATTAAATAACACCCTCCTAAATAACAAATGGGTCACAGAAGAAGTTAAAGAAGAAATTAAACTATATCTACAATTGAATGAAAAAGCAAATACAAATTACCGGAACCTGTGGGACACAATGAAAGCAGTCCTCAGAGGGAAACTTATAGCACCAAACTCTCATATCAGAAAAAAGGAAAGAACACACATAAAAAACCTAATGCTACACCACAAACTTCTAGTAAAAGAAGAGCAAGTCAAGTCCAAAGCCCAAAGAAGGGAGGAAATTATTAAGATTAGAGCAGAAATTAATGCAATTGAAACTAATAAACAATACAAAGAATTAATGAATCAAAGAGTTGGTTCTTTGAAAGAGTAAATAAAATTGATAAACCCCTAGCCAACCTTATCAAGAAGAGGAAAGAAAAAACTCAGATCCATGCAATAAGAAATGAAAAGGGTGAAATCACTACACACCCTGTGGAAATACAGAAGATCATCAACACATACTTCAAAAACCTTTACTCACATAGATTCGATAACACAGAAGATATGCAAAGATTCCTAGAAACCCATCAATTACCAAAGCTGAATCAAGAAGACGTAAAGCTACTGAATAACCCAATTTCAGCTAATGAAATTGAAAATGTAATTAAGACCCTGCCAACAAAGAAAAGCCCGGGCCCTGATGGATTCACTGCTGAATTCTATAAGAAATTCAGGGAAGACTTAATGCCAACACTCCTCAAACTCTTCAATGAAATCAAAAGGGAAGCAAGTCTCCCTAACTCATTCCTGGAAACAAGTATTACCCTAATACCAAAACCAGAGAAAGATCCAACCAAAAAAGAAAATTACAGACCTATCTCCCTAATGAACATAGACGCAAAAATCCTCAGTAAAATACTGGCAAATGGAATACAGCAAGTTATCAGAAAGATTATACACCACGATCAAGTGGGATTCATCCCAGGAATGCAGGGATGGTTCAACATATGGAAATCAATACATGTAATACACCATATCAACAGGACCAAGGACAAGAACCACATGATCATCTCAATAGATGCCAAAAAAGCTTTCGACAAAATCCAACACCCATTCATGATCAAAACCCTACAGAAAATCGGAATAGATGGTCTCTCCCTCAACCTGATAAAACCCATATATCATAAACCAACAGCCTACATCTTACTAAATGGAGAAAAACTGAAAACTTTCAACCTAAAATCAGGAACAACCACTCCTATTCAATATAGATCTGGAAACACTGGTCAGAGCAATTAGACAAGAGAAAGAAATAAAGGGAATAAGGATAGGAAAGGAAGAAGTGAAATTATCATTATTTGCAAACGATATGATACTCTACATAGAAGACCCCCAAAAATCCATTGGAAGACATTTAGAAGTAATAACTAAATTTAGTAATGTAGCTGGATACAAGGTGAGAACTCAAAAATCAATAGCATTCCTGTACACAAAAAACAAAGTCACTGAGAAAGAAATAAGGGAAGCCACACCCTTCAGTATAACATCCAAAATAATGAAATACTTAGGAATCAATCTAACAAAGGAAGTAAAAAGATCTATACAGTGAAAATTATATTACTCGGAAGAAGGAAATCGAAGAAGATTTCAGAAAATGGAAAGATATTCCCTGTTCATGGATAGGAAGAACAAACATCGTGAAAATGGCCATTCTCCCAAAATTATTATACAGATTCAATGCAATCCCAATCAAAATACCACCTGCCTACCTCACAGAGCTAGAAAAAGCATACCTGAAATTCATCTGGAAGCAGAAAAGACCCAGAATAGCAAAGGCAATTCTGGATAACAAAGGGAAGGCAGGAGGCAACACAATCCCTGACTTGAAACTATACTACAAAGCCACTGTGATAAAATCAGCATGGTACTGGAATCAAAACAGACCTGAAGATCAATGGAATAGATTAGAAGGTACAGCCACAACTACAAACACACTCAGCCACCTCATCTTTGACAAAGGGGCCAAATATGTACTTTGGAAGAAAGACAGCCTCTTTAACAAATGGTGCTGGAGAAACTGGCTTTCTATATGCTCTAATCTAAAACTAGATCCATGCCTATCACCATGCAGTAAAATAAAGTCAAAATGGATGAAAGATCTGAATATTAAAACAGAGACAATAAACCTACTAGAAGACAGAGTAGGTAAAAATCTTGATGACATAGGAATAGGCAGAGAGTTCATGAACAAAAATCAAATTGCACGGGAAACACTTGCCAGAATCAACAACTGGGATCTCATCTTACTAAAAAGTTTTTGCATGTCAAAGCAAATCTCCAATACCTTTAACAAAGACGTTCTTTAAACATTTTAGGCTTAAGCTACCTAATCCCCTTTGCAATAATCCTCCTTGTAGTGTTTTACTTTCCCTAGTTACAGACAGAGTTAATCCCATGTCTTCCTCTGAGCTTTTCATCAAGTCACCCCAAATGGGAGCCTATTCTCTGTATATACGTTTTAAAATATCACTCTATCACAAATATGTACAATTATGAATTGTTGATCACAGTTCTTTTTTAAAATGTTTAAGGATGTGTGCATATTAACTAGTCTTAACTGACTATTGTACTGTGTATCTATGCATCAAATTATGTCACACTGTACCCCATACATTTGTACAAATGAAATAATAATTAATTTAAAAAATGAAACTAAACATGCAATCATTTCTCTTTCATTCCTAGTATTCTTTTTTATTTTTATATTTTAGCGAAGAAAAAACAGAAAAAAAGACATATAAAACAAAAACAAGCAAAAGAGACAAACAAATGACTAGAGTAAATACACAACAGTAACATTGCAGGTTTACAAAATCGGATGATAGAAACTTGACAATGGTTGCAATATTGTGAATCGTTATCTTTAAAATGGTTACTTACATTAACAGATATAGACATGTAAAATTAATCTAATCATATCAGTATTAATTGTTCTTTCTCAATAATGAATAGATTCAACAGTGTGTTCATTTTAGTTATATTACCTATACATATATACAGGTTTATATCTTTTCCTCTTCCCTTTTCTCTTTCCGACTTTTCCCTTCCCAGTTACTTTTGCTCTTTGAGCTGTTTTTCACTGCTACGTAGCATTTATTATAGATTTTGGATCATATATACTTTTCTGTTTTTACACTAGGGAGACAATACAGTATTTACCCATGTGGGTTTGATTTATCTCACTTACGAGTATGGTCTCAAGTCGTGACCATTTACTTACAAAAGTCTCAATGCAATCTTTCTTAATAGCTGAGTAGTATTCCATTGTATAAAAATACCACATCTTTTTTATCCATTCTTTGATTGATGGGCACTTGGGTTGTTTCCAAAATCTGGCTATTACATATTGGGTTGCTATAAACATGAGTACACAAATATCACTGTGGTACGATGTCTTCAATTCTGGGAAAACGCCCAGAAGTGGGATAGCTGGGTTAAATGGGATGTCTAATCCTAGCTTCTTGAGGAATCTCCACACCGACTTCCACAGTGGCTGCACCAGTCTACACTCCCACCAACAGTGGAGAAGAGTTCCCTTTTCCCCACAGCCCCTCCAGCATTTGCTGTTGGTTGATTTTTGAATCTTGGCCATTCTTTCTGGAGTGAAATGGAATCTCAGCATTGTTTTAATTTGCATTTCCCAAATGACCATTGATGTTGAACATTTTTTCAAATATTTATTTGCCATTTGTATTTCTTTCTCTGAGAATTGTGTATTCACTTCAGATGCCCATTTTTTGATTGTGCCCTTGAATTTTAGGGGCCTGATTTCTTTTAATTCTTTATACGTTTTAGAAAGAAGTCCTTTGTCTGATGGACAATTGGCTAAGATGTTTTCCCAGTTCGTGGGTTTTCTTTTCACTCTGTTGGAGATTTCCTTTGACACGCAAAAAATTTTTAATAGGATAAGATCCCAGTTGTTGATTCTGGGAAGTGTTTCCCATGCAATCTGATTTTTGTTCATGAGCTCTCTGCCTACTCCTATGTCATCAAGATTTTTACCTACTCCGTCTTCGAGTAAGTATAGTGTCTCTATTTTAATATTCAGATCTTTGATCCATTTTGACTTTATTTTACTGCATGGTGATAGGCATGGATCTAGTTTTAGTTTACAGCATATAGAAAGCCAGTTTTTCCAGCACCATTTGTTAAAGGGCTGTCTTTCTTCCAATGTACATGTTTGTCCCCTTTGTCAAAGATGAGGTGACTGAGTGTGTTTGTAGTTGTGACTGTATCTTCTAATCTATTCCACTGATCTTCAGGTCTGTTTTGATTCTAGTACCATGCTGATTTTATCACAGTAGCTTTGTAGTATAGTTTCAAGTCAGGGAATGTGTTGCCTCCTGCCTTCCCTTTGTTGCCCAGAATTGCCTTTGCTATTCTAGGTCTTTTCTGGTTCCAGATGAATTTCAGGAATGCTTTCTCTAGCTCTGTGAGGTAGGCAAGTGGTATTTTGATTGGGATTGCATTGAATCTGTATAATAATTTTGGGAGAATGGACATTTTCACGATAATTGTTCTTCCTATCCATGAACACGGAATATCTTTCCATTTTCTGAAATCTTCTTCAATTTCCTTCTTTAGAATAATGTAATTTTCACTGTATAGATCTTTTACTTCTTTTGTTAGATGGATTCGTAAGTATTTCATTTTTTTGTATGTTATAGTGAAAGGTGTGGTTTCCTTTATTTCTCTCTCAGTGACTGTGTTGTTTGTGTACAGGAATGCTACTGATTTTTGAGTGTTGATCTTGTATCAAGCACCATTACTGAATTTGGTTATTACATCTAGAAATCTTTCAATGGATTTTTGGGGGTCTTCTATGTAGAGTATCATATCACCTGTAAATAAAGATATTTTTAATTCTTCCTTTCCTATCCTTATTCCCTTTATTTCTTTCTCTTGTCTAATTGCTCTGGCTAATGTTTCCAGAACTATATTGAATAAGAGTGGTGAAAATTAACAGCCTTGTCTTGTTCCTGATTTTAGGTTGAAAGTTTTCATTTGTTTTCCATTTAGTAAGATGCTGGCTGTTGGTTTATGATATATGATTTTTAGCATGTTGAGGTAGAGACCATCTATGCTAATTTTCTGTAGGGTTTTTATTTTGAATGGTTGTTGGTTTTTGTCGAAAGATTTTTCTGCATCTATTGAGATGACGATGTGGTTCTTGTCCTTGGCCCTGTTGATATGGTGTATTACATTTATTGATTTGTGTATGCTGAACCATCCCTGCATTCCTGGGATGAATCCCACTTGATCATGGTGTATAATCTTTCAGATAACTTGCTGTATTCTATTTGCCAGTATTTTATTGAGGATTTTTGCGTCTATGTTCATTAGGGAGATTGACCTGTAATTTTTTTTTTTTTTTCTGGTTGGGTCTTTCTCTGCTTCTGGTATTAGGATAATACTTCTTTCCAGGAATGAGTTAGAGAAACTTACTTCCCTTTCAATTTCATTGAAGTTTTTAGGAGTGTTGGCATTAAGTCTTCCTTAAATTTCTTATAGAATTCAGCAGTGAATCTATCAGGACCTGGGCTTTTCTTTGTTGGTAAGGTTCTCATTATACTTTCAACTTCATTAGCTGAGATTGAGTCATTCAGCAGTTTTACATCTTCATGATTCAGCTTTGGTAATTCATAGGTTTCTCAGAATCTGTCCATTTCTTCTGTGTTATCAAATCTATGTGAGCAAAGGTTTTCAAAGTAGGTGTTGATGGTCTTCTGTATTTCCACAGGGTCTGTAGTGATTTCACCCTTTTAATTTCTTCTTGCATAAATCTGAGTTTTTTGTTTCCTCTTCTTGATAAGGTTGGCTAGGCATTTATCAATTTTATTTACTCTTTCAAAGAACCAACTCTTCATTTCATTGATTCTTTGTATTGTTTTCTTAGTTTCAATTGCATTAATTTCTGTTCTGATCTTGATAATTTCTTCCCTTCTTTGGTCCTTGGACTTGATTTGTTCTTCTTTTTCTAGAAGTTTAAGGTGCATCATTAGGTTGTTTATGTGTTTTCTTCCCATTTTTCTGATGTGAGAGTTTGGTGCTATAAATTTCCCTCTGAGGACTGCTTTCATTGTGTCCTACAGGTTCCCGTAATTTGTATTTGCATTTTCATTCAATTGTAGATATTGTTTAATTTCTTCTTTAATTTCTTCTGTGACCCATTGATTGTTTAGGAGAGTATTATTTAATTTCCATGTGTTTTTTCGTTCTTGTAGGGTTTTTTCTTCACTCATTTCCAATTTCACTTCACTATGGCCAGATAACATGCATAGAAATATTTCAATTCCTTTTCATTAATTAAGTATGCTTTGTGGACCAGTATATGATCTATTTTAGAGAATGACCCATGTGCAGCTGAGAAGAATGTGTATTCTTATGTTTATGGATGGAATACTCATTGCACATCTACTAGGTCCATTTTTTCATAAGTTTGATTCAGTTCTGTTATTTCTTTGCTGAGTTTTTGCTTGGTTGATCTGTCGCTCTGTGACACTGGGATGTTAAGGTCCCCTGTTATAACTGTACTATTGTTAATTTGGCTTTTCATGTCTATTAAGAACTATCTTACATAGTTGGGTGCTCACATATTCGGTGTGTAAATATTTATGATTATAATCTCTCCTATTGAAGTTTTCCCTTAACAAGTATGTAGTGACATTCTTTATCTCTTTTCATCACTTTGGGTTTGAAGTTCGCATTGTCTGCAAAAATAATAGTTGCTCCTGCTTTTTTCTGGGTTTCTTTTGCATGGAGTATTGTTTTCCGGCCTTTGATTTTTAGTCTGTGAGTTTCCTTTTGAGTTAAATGTGTTTCTTGTACACACCATATTGTTGGATTTTGTTTCTTAACCCACTCTGATTGTCTGTTTCTTTTTCTCGTTGAATTGAGACCTTTTACACTTAATGATTTAACTGATATGTACTGACTTATCGCTGTCATGATATCTTTCTGTTGTTGGTTTTCTACATTTTCTGTTTAATTATTTGTCCTGCTTAGCACTTTCCTTTTGTTACTGTTCTTAAGATTGTAACTGTCTTTGTCTCTTTCTAGAATATCTTTCAGTAATCTTTGTAGTGTTGGTTTGGTGACCATAAATTTCTTCAGTTGTTCTTTCTCATGGAAGTATCTTATTTCTCCATCAATTTTTAAAGATAGTTTTTCAGGGTACCTCAATCTGGTTCGAAAGTTGCTTTCTTTCAGGATTTGAAATACTTCACTCCAAACTCTTGTTGACTTAGCGGTTTGTGCTGAGATGTCTGCTGTGACTGTGATAGCCTTTCCTTCATAGGTGACCTGTTTCTTTTCTCTGATAGCTTTTAGTATTTTGTTCTTGTGCTGTATTTTTGATACCCTAATTATTATATGTCTGGGTGAAGATTTGTTTTGGTTATAGTTAATTGGGATTCTGTATGCCTCATTTACCTGCATATCAGACTCTCTTACCATGTTTGGAAAATTTTCTGCTATTTTTTCTGCAAAAAGTCTTCACAGGTCATTCATATTGACCCCTGCTTTTACATTGATGCCTATATCTTTTGTTATTTCTCTTGGCATCATCTTGCAGCTGTTGAATTGTCGTTTTTTGGTTCCTTATTATTTTTAGGAGATCTTTTCTTTCATGATCATAAGCTCCCATGGTGTCTTCAAGGTCTGAGATTCTATCTTCAGCTTCATTCAAGCAGTTTTGCCAACTTTCCATGGGATTTTTCATTTCCTGAATTTCCCTTTGAATCTCTTTCATGCATTCTATTTGTGTCTTACATTGTTCATTCAAAGTTTGCATCATTTTCTTATGTTCTTCTATTTTTTATCTTGATCTTCTTTACACACAGCATTTCTTTCATGATTGTCATGTCAAATTTTAACTGAGAGATTATTTCTGATTTGAGTTTCTCTATAGCTTCATGGAATTGTTTCTTTACTTCATTTGCTATCATTTCAGAAAGTTCAGCTGTGTGACTTCCAGTATCTTCCATTTAAGTGTCTCTTGGGTTTGTTTTCAGTGGGCTGGGGGATTGAGACTGTCTCTTGGTCTTTGGTTTTGTCATTTTCTTTTTGGAACATGTGTGGCTGTACAGGCAGCCTCCCAATGGACTGCCCTGGAACATTGTGCTGGGTAGCTCTTCAATCCTCCAATATTCCTGTGCCTAGCCATGGCACACCCCCAGATTATGGTGCTTGACTCTTGTGTTTTGTAGTCTGTGAGACTGGCTGTGTGTTCCCCTGATGTACTTTGTTGAGTTGCTGTTGTGTGCTGAGCTGGACAAAGTTTGTATCCTCCCAGTAGCTAGCAGTGTCACACCCCTGGAGCTTGCTGCTGGGGTCAAGAACCTGACTGTGTGGCATTCAGAACATCCATGACCCAGGTGGTTAGAAGAGATGCAGCCCTGGCATGTGTCACTGGACCTTGAGCCTGGCTGGGTGGAGTTTGGAATCTCTGATACCCAGGCAGCTAGACAGAGCACACCTGGGAGTGTGGCACCACCTGGACCTTGCATCTGGCTGCAAGGTGTTCAGAGCCTCTGGAGCACTGGGCCAGCCCAGGTGATTCCCAGGCATATATCCATAATGTGCCAGGGCCTTGTTCCTGATTGGGCAGGTTTGCAACCTCTAGGACCTGCTGTACAGCTGCAACCCTGAGCAATGGAGCTCATGCCTTGTGCTCAGATGGGCAGAGCTCAAGTTCTCTAAGGCCCTGATGAATAGCTCTTGGGCTCTGGGCTGGGCTGGGCTCAGAACCTCTGTGTCCTGAGAGGCTGGCTGGGCATTCCCCTGATGGATTGTGCTGAGACACTTGACTGGATAGAACTTGATCCTCTGTGCACCTAGTGAGGGTGGACTCCTGGAGTGTGTTGCTGGACCCTCTGCCTTACTGGGTTGGGGTCAGAACCCCTGGGACCCAAGTGGCTAGGCAGAGTGCACTCCAGAGTGTGGCACCACCAGGACCTTGCATCTGGCTTCAAGGAGTTTAGAACCTCTGTAGCACGGGGTAAGCCCAGGCGAGTCCCAGGCCTATAGTGCCAGGGCCTTGCTTCTGGTTGGCCAGCTTGACAACCTCTAGGACCTGCTGCGCGGCCACACTCCTGAACTTTAATTTTTTAGATAATTAAGTACATTTACTGTTATCCTCTGGTAAGAATGATGGGCCATCTTTGGCAAGTTGATTCCTATGTGGCGGAGGAAGAAGGATGAGTTTCTGAACATTCCTTCATTTAGGCCCTCTGGTTTCCTTTCTCCAAGTTTGGTGCAAGTTGGACTCAAGCCACAAGGTGGCAGGATAATCCTTGTCATTTCTTGCGCAAGCTGTGGTACACACTTGACCTTTAATGGCATGCACTCTGCTGGTGTTCACCTGCTGGTACTAGGAAAAATGCAAAGGAATTCTCCAGTCACAGTTCCAAAAGTAACAAGGTTTCCTCTCTTGCCCACTCATCATCCTACTCTCTTTACAATGCTAGCTCAAAAACACTGTAAATTTACACTTTGGAGGATGCTGAGAGCTCCTGGGGTTCCATATTAAACCTCAAAACATTTGACATCCAACTTGGTGATCTGTGATAGAAAACATCTGTTGATAGTTTGCCATTTTATTAGCTATCAGCTTCTTTCATATGAACTTCTTAGTATTACAATAATCTAAGTACCTCTATATCAGTCCCAAATTTTTACATTTAGTGTAAGATGAGATATATCTCTGAAAGCAGTCTTCCATAAAATCACACCTTTCCAAGATACTGGAACGTCATTTTTTCTGAAAAAAGGTGGTTTTCCTCGGTAGTGTCAACTGTATGTTGAGACACATCATCTAAAGGTTTTTGCATGAAATGTTTAGATGCTGTGTGTTTTTATAATTAGCTTTTCCTGCCCTTTTGCCTGTTTGCTTGCTCTTCTCTGTGATCTCTGATGACAATCACTGGCTTGGCACCCTAGGTTCCATGACATCTCAATCAAATTCATTGTCTTCTGCCTTACCAGGCTTTTAGTAGGTGATTGGCTTCAGTAAAAGTCAACTAGTATAAGTGTCTCAGATAATTGTGAGTTCATTCATTGCTAGGTAAGACAAAGTAATTTTGTGTAATGGCAAATAGTTGATCAAACAAATAGAAGAAAAAGAAAAGAACCCCTCACTTTTTGAGCAAGAAACTATAAACTAGCTAAGAGCTAAGTTAGTGTTAAGTAACACAGTGTGGTCTTATGTGGTCTTGATGGAGATTAGATCATGACTTTTTTTTTAACCAAGGGTTAAACTAGCATCCAAAAACAAATGGAATGATGTGGCCCAAATCCAGGGTTCCATGGGTCTCTTTTCAGGTAAGAGCATGTTTGGAAGCATCTGGGCTTGGTGGAGGGTTAGGTCATCCTCTGGGAGCAGTGTAGTTTGGAATAACTTGACTGCCCTTTATGCCTCTCCTGAGGGAGTATACGTGGCTATGAGTCTCTGTTTGTTTTCTTTTGTAGTTTAGAAGGGGGAAAAGATCTTCACAGACCACATTATGTCACTTAATACTCACTCAAGAGGAGCACTTTAAAATCTTTTGTAATTAGGTTTGAGTTTTACTACTTTGCAATGGTTCTCCCCTAGTAAATTCAACCAAATTGTAACTAATTTTCAGTGAGAGTGAGTTTAACAGCTATAGATATTAAAATCTCCTAAAGAGAGCCTCACCAACTTTTAGGGTAACTTTTCATATTTTAAACATTATAAAGTCAGAATGCTGAACCTTGTGAATTCTACTTTTGTGATTTCACTCTTTATGACTGAACAGTATTCCCTTGTGTGTATGTATCACATTTCCTTTATTTGAGCACCAGCTGATAGATATTTAGGTTGTTTCTATTGTGAATAGTACTGTAATGAATATGGAAGACACATGTCTCTTTAATGTGCCAAGTTAATTTTCTTTGACTATACACCCAGTAGTAAGATTCTTAGATTCTATGGTAGTTCTGCTTTTGTTCTTGGAAGGACTTTCATACTTTTTTCCTGTAAAATTGGATTAATTTACCATACCACCTACAGTGTACAAGGGATTCCCTTGTCTCCAAGACTTCATTAACAAGTGTGAATTGATATCTCATTGTGTCCTGAATTTGCACTTCATTGGTGGTTAGAAATGGTGTGGTGTGGATGGGGAAAGCAGAAATATTAGTCAATGGGTATAAGTATCAGGGAAAAAAATCCAGTGTTCTATAGTATAGCATGATGCCTACACTCAATAATAATGCATTGCAGATTTTCAAAATAGATAAAAAGAGAAAAAGTGTTCTCACACAAAGGAATGATAAATGCTTGAGGATACATTGATCAGCCTGATTTGACCATTCTATGGGATATTCCTGTATATCAAAACTTTACACTTTGTCCCTAATTATATCCAACCATTATTTGTCAATTTTAAAATCAAATAAAACTTGAGAGAGGTTCAGTGGACAATTATAAACTACAAATAATTATGATGTACAAGGTGATATTTTGATGTATGTCTACATTGTTACTGTTAAGTATAGTCAATATATGGGCAGATCTCCAGAACTTATTCATCCTAACTGAAACTGTACTTTCTGACATCTTCCCCTGGCTCCTGGGTACAGTATTAAATAGGGTAATCAGAAATGGTCTCACTGGAAAGAGGAGATTTGGGCAAACACTTGCAGCAAGAGTAGACATAAGAATGAAAATATATTGGGAAGGAGAATTCAAAAGAAGACAGTATGCATAGCCACCCTAAGGCAGGAATGCACTTGGCATGATTAAGACACAACAAGGAGGTCATGTCTTCTCAAGACCTCATCTCAAAGATCCATACATATAAATTCTCCCTTTTAATGCTTTTGAAATGGCTAACAAATCATAACACTCAATTTTCATTTAATGGACATTTTAAAAAAGTTTTTGTCTTTTTCACAGCAGAATCCAGTGCCATTGCTTAATCTTTCAGACATTCTATTTCTTTGCTTTAATAATAACTGTATTGTGGCTTCCTTGGTGACTGCTCAGAAAATTTCCACAATGTTGCCTGTACTTTCTTTCTTTAATTTGTGGATTTACCCTCCTCTGGCCATTGAATATTGAATTTTTCCATGGATTGGACTTTAGGCCTTGCTATCTTTCAATATGTGCTGTCTACCAGGCCATTTTATTTTGAAAGCCTTGGTTACCAATATTTTGCTAATGATTACTTAAAATTATATCCTCAGAGTTCCCAGTGAGAACTTCTATATAGTGTTAGATTACATTTTTACTTGGATGTCTTGGAGGTACCTCAGTCTCAACTCCAAAACTGATCTAATGAGTTAGGGAATCAGATTACCATTCACTACACAGAAGTGATCTAGTTTTTAGGGTTTACTCATATGTTGTTTGTTTTGTACATGAAAGAATCTTCGATCAAGAGTAAGGAAGTGGACTACAACGCGAGTGCAAGGCCGGCCTGAGCTACATAGTGCGACCCTGCCTCAAAAAACCAGGGCCGGGAGTTTGGCTCAGTACCTTAAGCGCCTGCCCTGGCAGGCGCAAGGTTTCGAGTTCAATCCCCAGTGCCGCAAAAAAAAAAAAAAAAAAAAAAAAAAAAGAGTAAGGAAGTGGAACGAGGAAGGAAAGGCTTCCAGTAGTAAGTACATAATGAAACAAGCTACCAGAATCGTTAATGGTGGCCTAAACTAGGGAAAAGTTTGGGAACTAATATAGGAAACTCCTGTTAGCAACATTCCCTCTGAGAGTTAAAATTATCTGTATACCAATTTCTGACCGTCATTCATCAAGGACTATCCCCAAAAGGTATTACCTCTTTAGCATATTCGGATTGAAGCAGGGAAATAAAAGTAGGCTTCTGTGATTAGAGAGAGCCTTGGGCAAGGAAATGGGTGTGGGAGTTGTTCTGACACTCTCTAAATTATTAAAGTGAGAGGATGTGGCAACATACTCAGAACATCTGCGACAGTCTCCTAACCCTCAGCATCCACTTCCAACATGTGAATGTATTATACGTATCTTGAATATAAGAATCCATACTTCCTTCTATTTGCACCACTGCCTCTACTTCTAGAGGTAGATGTCACCCTCACTTTTATTTATCATCTGCTACTTGCTTCACAAGTGGCTTCACATTTGCTCTTCTCCTTCTTCTAACTATGGTCTCTTCTGTGACCAGTTACTTTTTCAAAAACAGAGATTAGGGCTAGGATGAAGCTCAGTGGTAGAATGTGTGCCTAGCACTTGCAGGGTTCTAGGTTGAATCCCTAGAAGTGCAAACAAAACCAATCAACCAACCAAACAAATAAACAAGCAAACAAAAGTGAAGTTTAAATCGCGTCACATTTGACTCCCTGTGCTAAAATGCTCTTTCTGTCTTCATCTTCCTTTGGGTAAATTTATTTGTTTTTCAAATCTCAGCTGAAGTACTGGTTTGAAGGAAGCCTCCTGGATTGTGAAGGCTAGGACAGAATTCCCTACAACCTTTCTGTTGATTACTGTTAGAATATTATATACTAAAGTTTTAATTAGATATTTACTTACTTGGTGATTTTATTTAGGATTTATTTAAAGCAATTAAATTCCAAGCAAGTTGTGCTGAGTTTAGCTCACCACTGTATCTCTAATGCATACCACAGGCCTGGAATACAGCAAGTTATCAACAAATACATGTAGTGACACGGTTTAGTAGGAATTAGACAATACCTATCTAAGCCTGACTTTGATAGGGAATCATTCATTTGAAATTTTTTTTCCAAGTCTGGTTTTCTTCCTATCAATATCGATATAGAATATATATCAATATTGAGTCAACTGGAGATATTTCTGAGACTTTCACACTCAGGAGCATATCTCCTCTGACCTTTTAAATAGATCATGGCTAGATACTTGCTACTTGAAGTTGGGACTATGCATCATCACCTGGAAACTGAAATGTTGAATCTCATATCACACAGATTCATCTGCATTTTAAAAATTGGCATGGATGATTGATATAAATATTAAGGTTTTAGAAATGCTAATTTAGATTTCTCTTGATTCTAAATCAAACATAAAAAACTAGATTTTGAGTAGTAGTTGTAGAGTAATACATATTTTACAATATTTTCATCTTTTCCCTCTTTTATAGGGACTGCAATTGATCCTATGAAAAATATTTCCAAGATGAAAACCAGGTTTCAACCCAATTCATGAGGAATCACAAGATTGAAGTGTTTGCTCACTAGCTGCACATAGGATCCAGCTCTATCAGGTCCCGTGACTCAGCGCAACCCACCAGGCGAATGCCCAGCCAGCCTTGCAAGACACAGAGTTACTGAGCCCAGCCCAGCCCAGGGCCTGAGAGCTGCTCATCAGGGACTGACCAGCATAGCTGCAGGGCCTTGGAGAGGTTGGGCAATCCCCACCAGAGCACAGAGCACGCACAAACTCCATACTTCAGTGGAGCGGCATTTGTGCCACACCCTAGAGCTCACAGGCCCCACCCGGCCAGGAGTAAGGCCCCACACTGTAGGCCTGGGACTAGCCCAGGCTTACCTGGCACACCAGAAGCTCTAAACTCCCTGCAGCCAGACTCAGGGTCCGCACAGTGTCACACTCCAGGGTACACTCTGCCTAGCCGCCTGGGACTGGTAGGACTTGGCCCCCACCTAGCAAGGTGGAGGCTCCACCTGCACGTACTGGGGGGCCACTCTCACTTGCTGCACAAAAGATCCAGCTCTACTGGGTCCCACAACTGAGCACCAACCACCAGGGGAAGGCCCAGTCAGCCTCACAGGACACAGAGCCACATAGGTTCTGGAAGAAAATGACAAACAAAAGTGCAACAGGCAGTCTCAGTCCCCCAGCCCACTGAGAACAACCCAAGAGACACTGAAATGGAAGACAGTGGGAGTCACACAACTGAACTTTCTGAAATGATAGAAAATACAGTAAAGAAACAGCTTGATGAAGCTATAGAGAAATTCAAGTCAGAAATATTCTCTCAGCTAAAAAATGAAATGAGAATCATTATTAAAGAAATGCTGTGTGTATCTAAAGAAAAGAAAGATAAAAAAAGAAGAACTTAAGAAAATGACCAAAACTTTGAATGAACAATATAAGACACAAACAATGCATGAAACAGATGCAAAGGGAAATGCAGGAAATGAAAAATTCCATGGAAAGTCTGAAAAACCACTTGAATGAAGCTGAAGATAGAATCTCAGATCTTGAAGACAGGATGGAAGATAATGGCCATGAAAGAAAAGATCCCTTAAAAATAGTAAGGAGCCAAGAAACAACAATTCAACAGTGGCAAGACGATGCCAAGAGAAATAACATAAGATTAATAGGCATAAATGAAAAACCAGGGGTCAATACTACTGACCTGTGAAGACTATTCACAGAAATAATAGCAGAAAACTTTCAACACATGGGAAGAGAGTCTGAAATACAGGTAACTGAGGCATACAGAACCCCAATTAACCACAACCAAAATAAATCTTCACCCAGACATATAATAATAAGGGTATCAGAAATACAGCACAAGAACAAAATACTAAAAGCTTTCAGAGAAAAGAAACAGATCACCTATGAAGGAAAGCCTATGAGAATGATGGCAGACCTCTCAACACAAACCTTTACGTTAAGAAGAGCTTGGAGTGAAGGATTCCAAATCCTGAAAGAAAACAACTTTGAACCCAGATTGATGTACCTTCAAAACTATCCTTAAAAACTAATGGAGAAATAAGATACTTTCATGACAAAGAACAACTGAGGAAATTTATGGCCACCAAGCCAACACTACAAAGAGTACCGAAAAACACTCTAGAAAGAGAGAAACATAGCCACAATCTTTTTTTTAAATTTTATTTGAGCGAAGAAAAACAAAACAAACAAAAACTACAACAATAACAACAACAAAAAACGACATATATAGTAAAAACAACAAGCAAAAGAGACAAGCAAACAACTAGCGTAAATACACAACATTGCAGGTTTACAAAACCGGAAGATAGAAGCTTGACAATGGTTGCAATTTGCGCATCGTTACATAGCCACAATCTTAAGAACAACAACACAAGGAAAGCTCTAAGCAGGACAAATAATTAAACAGAAAATGTAGAAAACCAACAACAGAAAGATATCATGACAGGGATGAGCCAGTACATATCAGTTATATCAATCAATGTAAATGGTCTCAACTCAGCATTCAAAAGAAACAGACAGCAGAGTGGGTTAAGAAACAAAACCCAAAAATATGCTGTGTAAAAGAAACACTTTTCACTCAAATGGAAATTCACAGACTAAAAATCAAAGGCTGGAAAACAATACTCCATGCAACAGGAACCCAGAAAAAAGCAGGGGTAGCTATCTTGTTTGCAGACAATGCAAACTTCAAACCAAGAATGATCAAAAGAGATAAAGAAGGTCACGACATACTAGTTAGGGGAAAACTTCAAGAGGAAGAGATTACAATCATAAATATATATGCACCGAATATGGCAGCACCCAATTATATAAGACAATTCAGACAAGAAATACCAAATAAAAAATAATAAAGGTATAACAGGGGATCTTAACACCCCACTGTCACAGAGAGACAGATCAACCAAACAAAAAATCAGTAAAGAAATAACAGAACTGAATCAAACTTGTGAACAAATGGACCTAGCAGATGTATACCAAGTATTCCACTCAACAACATCAGAATGCACATTCTTCTCAGCTACACATGGGTCATACTCTAAACTTGATCATATACTGGTCCACATAACATGCTTAAGTAAATACAAAGGAACTGAAATAATTCCAGGCATATTATCTGATCATAGTGCAGTAAAATTGGAAATGAATGACAAAAAAACTACAATAACTGCATAAACATATGCAACTGAAATAATTCCATGCATATTATCTGATCATAGTGCAGTAAAATTGGAAATGAATGACAAAAAAATACAATAACTGCATAAACATATGGAAATTAAATAATACTCTCCTAAATAAACAATGGGTCACAGAAGAAGTTAAAGAAGAAATTAAACAATATCTACAATTGAATGAAAATGCAAATACAAATTACCAGAACCTATGGGACACAATGAAAGCAGTCCTTAGAGGGAAATTTATAACACTAAACTCTCATATCAGAAAAACGGAAAGAACACACATAAACAACTTAATGCTGCACCTTAAACTTCTAGGAAAAAAAGAGCAAGTCAAGTCCAAAGCCCAAAAAAGGGAGGAAATTATTAAGATTAGAGCAGAAATTAATGCAATTGAAACTAAGAAAACAATACAAAGAATCAATGAATCGAAGAGTTGGTTCTTTGAAAGAGTAAACAAAATTGATAAACCCCTAGCCAACCTTATCAAGAAGAGGAAAGAAAAAACTCAGATCCATGCAATAAGAAATGAAAAGGGTGAAATCACTACAGAACCGGTGGAAATACAGAAGATCATCAACAACTACTTCGAAAACCTTTACTCACATAGATTTGATAACACAGAAGAAATGGACAGAATCCTAGAAACCTATGAACTACCAAAGCTGAATCAAGAAGATGTAAAGCTGCTGAATAACCCAATTTCAGGTAATGCAATAGAAAATGTAATTAAGACCCTATCAACAAAGAAAAGCCTGGACCCTGATGGATTCACTGCTGAATTCTATAAGAAATTTAGGGAAGACTTAATGCCAACACTCTGTAAACTCTTCAATGAAATCGAAAGGGAAGCAAGTCTCCCTAACTCATTCCTGGAAACAAGTATTACCCTAATACCAAAACCAGAGAAAGACCCAACCAAAAAAGAAAATTACAGGCCAATCTCCCTCATGAACATAGATGCAAAAATCCTCAATAGAATACTGGCAAATAGAATACAGCAAGTTATCAGAAAGATTATACACCACGATCAAGTGGGATTCATCCCAGGAATGCAGGGATGGTTTAACATACGGAAATCAATAAACGTAATACACCATATCAACAGGGCCAAAGACAAGAACCACATGATCATCTCAATAGATGCAGAAAAAGCTTTTGACAAAATCCAGCAACCATTCATGATCAAAACCCTACAGAAAATCGGAATACATGGTCTCTACCTCAACCTGATAAAAGCCATATATCATAAACCAAT
>RJWM01003118.1:89289-117866 GCA_004363535.1 Dasyprocta punctata
AACCTTCAACCTAAATTCAGGAACAAGACAAGGATGTCCATTATCACCACTCCTATTCAATATAGTTCTGGAAATATTAGCCAGAGCAATTAGACAAGAGAAAGAAATAAAGGGAATAAGAATAGGAAAGGAAGAAGTGAAATTATCATTATTTGCAGATGATATGATACTCTACATAGAAGACCCCCAAAAATCCATTGAAAGACTTCTAGAAGTAATAACCAAATTTAGCAATGTAGCTGGATACAAGGTGAACACTCAAAAATCAACAGCATTCCTGTACACAAACAACAAAGTCACTGAGAGAGAAATAAGGGAAACCACACCCTTCACTATAACATCCAAAAAAATGAAATACTTAGGAATCAGTCTAACAAAGGAAGTAAAAGATCTACACAGTGAAAATTACATTACACTAAAGAAGGAGATCCAAGAAGATTTTAGGAAATGGAAAGATATTCCATGTTCATGGATAGGAAGAACAAACATCGTGAAAATGGCCATTCTCCCAAAATTATTATACAGATTGAATGCAATCCCAACCAAAATACCACTTGCCTACCTCAAAGAGCTAGAGAAAGCATTCCCGAAATTCATCTGGAACCAGAAAGGACCTAGAACAGCAAAGGCAATTCTGGGCACAAAGCGAAGGCAGGAGGCATCACAATCTGCAACTTGAAACTATACTACAAAGCCACTGTAATGAAATCAGCATGGTACTGCAATCAATGCAGACCTGAAGATCAATGGAATAGATTAGAAGATACAGCCACAACTACAAACACACTTAGCCACCTCATCTTTGACAAAGGTGCCAGACATGTACATTGGAAGAAAGACAGCCTCTTTAACAAATGGTGCTGGAGAAACTGGCTTTCTATATACCATAAACTAAAAGTAGATCCATGTCTATCACCATGCACTAAAATAAAGTCAAAATGGATCAAAGATCTGAATATAAAAACAGAGACACTAAACTTACTAGAAGACAGAGCAGGTAAAAATCTTGATGACATAGGAGTAGGCAAAGAGTTCATGAACAAAAATCAAATTGCATGGGAAACACTTCCCAGAATCAACAACTGGGATCTCATCTTACTGAAACGTTTTTACATCTGAAAGGAAATCTCCAACAGAGTGAAAAGAAAACACACGAATTGGGAAAATATCTTAGCCAATTGTCCAACAGAGAACGGACTTTTATCTAAAATGTATAAAGAATTAAAAGAAATCAGGCCTCTAAAATTCAAGGACCCAATCCAAAAATGGGCATCTGAGATGAATACACACCTCTCAGAGAAAGAAATACAAATGGCAAATAACCACATGAAAAAATATTCAACATCAGTGTTCATTCAGGAAATGCAAATTAAAACAACACTGAGATTCCATCTCACTCCAGAAGAGAATGGCCAAGATTAAAAAATCAAGCAACAACAAATGCTGGAGGGGTTGTGGGGAAAAGGGAACTCTTCTCCACTGTTGGTGGGAGTGTAGACTGGTACAACCACTCTGGAGGTCAATGCGAAGAATCATCAAGAAGCTAGGATTAGAGATCCCATTCAACCCAGCTATCCCACTTCTAGGCATTTTCCCAGAAGAATTGAAAACATCATACCACAATGATATCTGTACACCCATGTTTATAGCACCACATTTCATAATAGTCAGAACTTGGAAGCAACCCAAGTGCTCATCAATCAAAGAATGGATAAAAATATTTGGTACTTTTATGCAATGGAGTACTACTCAGGTATTAAAAAAGATTGCATTAAGACTTTTATAAGTAAATAGACATGACTTGAGACCATACTCATAAGTGAGATAAATCAAACCCACATGTTTAAATATCGTATTGTCTCCTGTCTTGGTTACTCTTTACTGGTTGCTGAGACAAAACACCTGACACCCACAATTAGGGGAGGAAAGGTTTATTTAGCTTACAGTTTTTGGAGGTTTCAGTCCACAATCAGCTGGTTCCAAGGCAGGGTGGCATGGCACAGGAACAACACTTCAAGGCAGCAGCTGAACAAAAAGCAGCCAGCGTAAAAGGGGGGCCAAGAGCAAGCTTCTTCTCCTCCTTTATATAGTATACAGGACACGCCCCCCACCCAGGGTGGGTGTAGCATCCACATGCATCCTTGCCTTCCTTTGCACAGGATGAGGATGTTTACAAGGTAAGAACCCTGGCTCCCTGCTGAGTCTCTCAGCTAAACTTTTGACCTTCTCAAATTGACACAATGGCCAGGTAACTGCTTATGCTCTACACCCCAGGATGTAGGACTGCTGCCTTACTTAATTAAGCTTCTAGACTTCTCAAGTTGACACAATGTATAAACCATAGCAATCCAGTAAGTAAATGGATACGACTCGAGACCATACTCATAAGTGAGATAAATCAAACCTACATGTTTAAATACCGTATTGTCTCCCTAGTGTAAGAAACGGAAAAAGTGTATATGATCCAACATCTATAATAAATACTATGTAAGCGTGAAAAACAGCTCAAAGAGCAAAAGTAATTGGGAAGGGAAAAGGGGGAAAGAGGGAAGGGGAACGTAAAAGATATAAATCTGTATATATGTATATGTAAGATAACTAAAACAAACACACTGCTGAATGCATTTGTTATTAAGAAAGAACAATTAATACTCATATGATTAGATCAATTTTACATGTCTATATATGTTAATGTAAACAACCATTTTAAAGATAATGGTACACGATATTGCAACCATTGTCAAGTTTCTATCACCCTGTTTTGTAAACCTGCAATGTTACTGCTGTGCTTTACTCAAGTCATTTGTCTCTTTTGCTTTTTGTCTTTGTTACATGTGTCTTTTTTTCACTTAAATAAATTAAAAAAAAAGATTGAAGTGTTTATAGCTACCCTAGGGCGTGATTATGTCTGCAAATGGCAGTATCAACAACTGGAAGTCTTCTAATTGAATTGTTAGCCTTATTTATGTGTAAGATAAAATATCTGTATGTTTTTGATGTCATTTCTCTATAAAAACATGAGGAAAATCAGGTATAGCAGAACAAAGGACACAGAAAACTAGAACACAGTAAGTTGAGATGTGAATGAAAAATGAAAACATAAAGATCAACTTTAGATATTCTTTTGTGTCATCTAAACAAAAAACAATGACATGAGTACATTTTCGATGACACAAGTCCATTTTCTATCTCTTTCTATTTATTTCCCCACCCTCTCTTATTTGGAGAAGTGACCTTCAGAGAGGTACAACTTTAAGGTTCAAGGTTCTGAAGAAGAAAAGGTAATCATTAGATTGTGATGGCGAAGGATGTGTAAGAGGATGAACTCGATGGAATAGTACAGAGTTTGGCCACGAGAAGGATAAAGAATACCTCATTTTCCAAGATGGAAAAATCTAAGAACAGAAGTAAAGATAAGTGTATATGTAAGAATGTTTACATGTTCTCAATGTGGGAGGCAAGCTCACAATCATAGATTTACTGTCAGACTGTTAGATAAAGACTTGAGCCCAAAGATTTTTGAATTTAACTTTGGAGGAGAAATGGTGAGCAGGGAGAGTGAGTCTTGGATGTAAAGTTAATGTCTACTGTGGACAATTAAAGCAATTAAGGTTTGGTTTTGCTAGTGTGTATAGAAACCTGGGGCATTTATCCCATGGTTCCTGCAAACCATATGTCGATGGCTATCACTGGGAGAATTCTCCTCATAATTAGGTCGAACATCCTGTGTAGCTGACTCTTACAGAGGCTTTAGAGAACTGTTAAGGAAAGAATTTGTAAATATTATTTTGAGTTCTGGAAATTGAACGATATTATTATGAGTCTAAGCTTACAATTGTTCAGACAGCTGAAAATAGAGGACAACTGAACAGATGTGATACAGAACATGAAAGTCTTTTGGTGTCATTTCCTACTTGATTGTGTAGACCCATTCTTTTCTCACATTATGTCTACTCTGCTTCTGAGTTTTAATTGCACAGGTACCCTGAAATTTTTAAAAATGTTTTAATGCAGTATCGTTAATTGATAGCCATTGCTCATATTCATTATCTCCCTATTTCATCACTCATTATAGACCTATATCTTCAATAAATAATTCATAAATTCTAAATCAGTTGCTGGATGGGGTCACCTAGCAGGCCTTTATCTCTGATGATTCTGAGAACTTTGCTTCAGTCAGGCTGTATATAGTAAATTTTCCTTTTCATTATCATCACTGGACATGAAAGGACCATCCACCCAAAACACCTAAATTCATTTATATTTCTACTTGTCATTTTTTATTTAGCTGTAACATTGATAATTAGAACACAGCGACAAATACACAGAATCCTTTGTCTATCGGTATATGCAGACAATCCATCTGTAAACTGAGTGAGGCTTTCTCTTCCTTAGACAGGAGACTATGGAACTTCCTCCACTTCCCACCATAAAGCCATAATTATGAACTGAGGAAGAGACGCAGATGCAATGGAAGTGTGTATATGTCTTATGGAAATGCTTCCTAAGTTATACTGTGCACTTCCATCAAGTGGTAGTAAGATTAATATAAGGCAGAATAGAAGTTGGATAAGCAAAGTTTGGTTAAGCATTAAAGAAAATTATGAATATAAAAGCATACCTTTGTAATAACATGATAGTTTACTAAATATCATTAATTTTTCCATCCCTTTTTCTCATATGTACAAGAAAAATGGAAATAGTACGAATTTTCCTTAAAACCCTAAGATGAGGGCTGTGAATATAGCTCAGTGGTGTAGTGCCAGCCTGGCAAGTGTGAGGTCCTGAGTTCAATTTCCAGTCCGCCCCCCCCCCAAAAAAAAAAAAAAAATATATATATATATATATATATATATATATATATCTCCTTAGGTGAAAAATCAGTGCTAAAATTATCAACACTTTAAAGCTGCCATTGAAATCATTTTGGATAAAATTCTAAATTGCCTATGGTTTCTTCCTTTAAATAATTTTCCATGTAATTTTTCAGCTGTTTGATTTATATTTCTTAAGTTAATCATAATGAAATCACGGTGCCCCCCCAAAATCACATGAATGCTGCTTTTCAAGTCCAGAAAATATTTTCAACTCAGGTTCCAATGTGAAAGGAAATCCAATTGCTACTGCACCTCAGTTCATTGAGTGAGTACATTCTATTCTGAAACAGCACGATTCTGGTGTATGGAAACCAGACTCATGGTAATACGATATAAAAGAAGGAGCTGGATAAATCCAGAATTGCACAGAATACAATTTATTGGTTGCTTACTGACAAAAGTTTGATTTTGAGCAGAAGCAAGAGCTGGTGGATTGCTGTGATTTCCACAGAAGGTAGTTCATATGCAGAGGTCAACATAAAAGTGGCTTCATTCAATCTGCAGTGTATGTAAGTTAATTTGAGCTAATATCAAGGATTCCAGGAGCATTCTTGGCACTGACAGAACCAAGACATGGTTCACATACCACTCTAATGGTTTTCTTTTTATAGTATGCTGGGACTATGTGAAGAAAAAGGACCAACACTTCTCAGGTGCACTGATGGTTAAAGAATCATAGTTCAGGACAGCTCACATAAGGCTGAATCTATACAAGTTCTTGAAGCTACCAATTAGAATTCTATAAATTGTATTTTATATTGTGACTTTTTCATTAAGTTTTGGGAAATTATGTTTAAAAACTGGCCACTGAATGAAATAAAGTGCATACTTGAAGCAATAATTTTAAATACTTTATAGAAATAATTTTTAAAATTGCCTGTGGTAGTACTAAAATAACACACACAATTACTGCATTAATACTAAACTAATTATAGTACAAGAAGCAGTTTTTAAAATGAACTTATTAAAAACCAAATTGTGCCTTTGATAATATTTAGTGCTTATCTATACCAAAGGTAACAAAAAGTATTTAGAATTTCCAAGACCACCTGCCACATTTTTGAAAGTTAGACTTCCTTAAAACCCAGATTTTCTGCTTTAGTCAATACTTTTCATTGGAAGATTATTGGTTTATAGCATCAATTTCCCTGAAGTTTCTATTATATGCATATGAGTTACTGCAATGTTATAATACAAAACAGTATTTCTGTCTTCTTTCTAGAATTTGAATTGCATACAGAATGACCTTTTGACTTTGACATGTAAAGTTTTACTTCATGTTAAAGTAAGGAAAATTTAGTTCATTTGTCAAAGCACAGTCTTCTCAAACAAGACTTCAGCATCTCATATTGAGTGATGTTTAAGATCCCAATGGGTCCTCATTAGAATAGTTCTTAATAAAATGTCACAAATTAGTAGACAAATATATCAGCCGTATCTTATTGAGGAAAGTTGCATTTTAGAGATGTAATTTGTCTTTTATTTATATTTTATAGATGACTTATTCAATCTTGAAAATTTTCCTCAGTGCATCCTTCATCTCTTTGTTCCTCAAGCTATATATTAGAGGGTTGCATAAAGGTGTTATCACAGAATAAAACAAGGTAATGTTTTTTTGCATCTTCACTGTGTGTCCTGATTCAGGACAAACATACACTGCCAAAATAGAGCCGTAAAATAGGATAACAACTACTAAATGAGAAGCACAAGTCAAGAAAGCCTTGTGCTTGCTTGCTATTGAAGACATTTGTACTACAGCCCAAATCACCAGGGTGTAAGAGCAAATGATAAAGATGAAAGTACTAATCATGAAGAAAGCATTGAAAGAAGAATAAATGAACTGGGTGGTGCTGTCCTTAGAACAAGACAGCATCATCAGTGGGACGGGATCACATACAAAGTGGTTGATAATATTTGGGCCACAGTAGGGTAGCTGTGAAATGAAAACAAATGGAGTTAAAAAGAGGATGAACCCACATGACCATCCGAAGATGAGGAGGCCAGTGCAGAGTTGTCTGGTCATAATGTGTGGGTAATGCAGAGGGTGGCAGATGGCGAGGTACCTGTCAAAGGCCATGATGCAAAGGTAGAAGCCCTCATCATACCCGAAGGAGAAGAAGAAGTAGAACTGTGCGAAACAACTCACAAAGGAGATGGACTTGGTTGTGGAGATGAAGTTGGCCAACAAGTTAGGCATAGTTGTGGTGACGTAGCATATTTCCAGGAGAGAGAAATTCCCCAAGAAGATGTACATGGGGGTGTGAAGGCGGCGGTCTGTCCGCACAGCGCAGGCAATGGCTGTGTTCCCCATGAGGGTCAGAGTATAGGCTACTGAGAAGAGCCCAAAGTAGAGGAGCTGCCTGTCTGGACTTGAAGGGAAGCCCAAGAGGATGAAGTGGTTTACTGAATTTGTGTTTTCTTTCTTGGACACATTTATTGATGTAGAAAACATGGAGATGACAGAGGTTACTACAAGTTGATATAGAATGCTGATTTTTCCTGGAATATCAAATTCATTATTAATCTTGTATGATAGTAAATAATAAAACTGCTGCTTAAGTAGTAAAATTGAGGTTTACATGAGCCAGACATGAACAAATGACATTGTTTTAATCTCATAAATATGAAAAGAATGGAAAAAATGAATTTGAGACAATTTTACCTTGATAAGAACTGTGGACTATATACTAGAAATGCAAACTTTTGCAATTGTTATGAGTCACCAATTAAAAATAGTCTCCTTTTTTATCTGTTTGTCTGTATTATTGATATTGTACTACTTTTCTGAGTATATGGAATTATTACAACAGCTTTGTGAATATTTTATAGTTTCTTTATGATTTACAGAAAGTAATAATAAAATACTAAAAGGATTCTATCTCAACATACTGCCCGATGAGACACAAATTAATATTTACTTTCATTTTTAGTTAAACCAAATTAGTCATGATGTTTTAAAGTGGTAATGAAAAAAAATTGTCACTTAACAATAGATAATCTTTTATTCTTTTATGCTGTGTTGTAGATACACTAATATTCAGTAAAAATTGCTTTCTTTCCTTCATTGGCAGCTTAATGCAGTATATAGTATACAACATGCTGTATGTCGTAAGAAGTTCCTATGCTTTGGTTTCTAAATTGCTCTGGATATATGTTTTTGATATACTTCTATGCGCATATACATGCTAGCTATGTTTGTCAATTCACCTGTGGGAAAGCAGCTGGTCTGAAATTCTAAGGCCAAATTCAATATACTAGTACTTTTTAGCCACAATTAGGTCAGCTGCAGGGAAAAATGAAAGGTTCGTATGCTTTATATTTGTGAAGATTTTTATAGTTCTTTTTCACTGCTTTCCTTCATCTATTTCTTTTTCTTTTGATCAAACAGTCCTTCAGTGTCATTTTACACCTTACTATGATGCATCATCTAGTCTTTCTCATGCAGAAAAATCTGAAATATACATTTCTACCTCTCCTTGGCTACTTCCAGGCCACATAGTAGTTATTGAACTAGAATTTAATTCTGGACAGGCATACGGGTGTATACCTGTAGTCCTCAGCACTATAAGAGCCTGAGTTAGGATGATTGCATAAGCCCACAGGTTCGCCAGTCTGGGCAACATAGGGAGAACCTGTTTTGAACAAATAAATACACAAATAAACAAAACAAACCCCTCCAATTTTGTTTCCTTAGGACCTTATTCTGATCCATTTTGTTAGGCAATGTGTTTTTTAAAATGTATTATTTTAACTTTTTATTTTAGTGTAATACAACTTAATAAGAAAAATATAAAAATACTCTTCTATAAAAAAACAAAATTTTGTAACAGTACTTAGAGAATAAAATGGTTAATATACAGCGTATCATGATTTTAAAACAATAACCAAAGTGTTGCTGAGAGTACAAGTTATGACAAAAGAAGAGTCTCCCTTACAAATAAAAAATAGAAGGACAAAAGTTTTCTTGATTGTATCATGTAGTACTGTTAAGTGCCAGAGAAACAGCTGTGGATATGATAGATCTTGCCTTCACAGAGTTTATAAGCATGGGGTTAAGAGTAAAATTTTAACGTTTTTGTTGAATTTAAACTTGCTTTCCACATTTGGAAATATCTTTGCCTTTTATAACAAATATTCAGCAAATCAAGAAATTTTTTCCAATTAAGAACCTATAATCTTGGGTCTGAAAAATCATTGACATATTTGTTTAATGGGCAGACAATATCAGGATTTTCTGGTCACTGTACAAATAGAGGACTGACTTACACTTGAAATAGGTTGTTTGTAAACTCTCATTGCCCTGTATAAAAATAAATGCAGCAAATTAAGCCTGATGAATCCTTGGGTCTATGGGATGTCTCAAGTTAGTTTGTTAAATGTTTTTAAGGAAATAATTTTCTCAGTTACAAAAGTCTTTTGCAGAGTCATGTCCCCTAATGCCTTGTTTCAATAATTTATATTTCAGTCTTCTTGGGCCATAGATATTCTTGTTTAGTCAGGATGCTCTTAACTGTTTCAGATAATTTCATTTTTTACAGAAGTGTCATTTGTTTCAAATCATCATTGGAACTCACCTTCCTTGTTTCAGATTATTTTCTGAGATAATACTTCCTGATATCATAATTTAGAGAAAATTCTGTGTATTCAATGTCAACAAAATATATGGATATAATATTTATGTTATAAGAAAAATATATAACACCACTACATACTACCAAAAATACATATTCTAATGAAATGAAAAAGAAATGTATAGATTTGGGGAGAAGATATCTGTGGAAAGAGAAATCTATTCACTCTCCAAGTAGCAAAAATCACCAAAAGAAATAAAAAAATTTTATCTAGACATTTATCAGTTAGTATACATCCTTTCTTACATCTTAAACCTCTTTATATGTATATAAATTACTCACTTTAGAAAGAATTAAGAAATAAGTGAAAAATATTCTTCAGAACTCATGGAAACAACAAATTTAAATCCTCATTTTTAGGCTTAGTTTTTGCCTGTTTTATTCTAATGAAATATTTTAGTTTTGTCAGACAAGAAGAAAATTAAGTTAAATAAAGTAAATTTACAAAATACTGAGTACAGATGGCTCACATGTTAAAATATTTTCACTCACTCCTTGGATGTGCCTGAGATTGAAAATGGGAGAGAAAATATTCTTCTGCAGAGCTGTAGACAAATAGAGGACTTCCAAGAAATTGGATGATTGAGCTTATAATCATTTATGAGTTGCAAAGGGTCAGTCCTAATATAAAATATTTTTTGAACTCCAAGGTACATGTTAGTGGACAAGTGAAAGTCAAGATAAAGGATAAATATTTATATGAATATATATTTGCTTTAATCATGGCCTTTTGAGATTTGAGTCTCTCAGTGATTTGATTATGTTTTTATAAGAAAAGAGATCATTTCTGAATTTCATTTATAATTAAACACTAAATCCTACTATTCCCCAAAGGATAGTAAGATGGAAAATAAACCTTATTTTTTTCTCTAGTATCCTTGTATTGTAAAACTTCTGGGGTAACAGCTAAGTAGTAGAAGAGATTGGCATAATAGCTAAAATAAGAAGTTCTATTAGATTTTCTACATTTATTTTGAAGAAGGAAGAAGAGGAGGAAAAGGAGGAAAATATGGAAAAGAAGAAGAAATAATCATTCTCTGTACTTCAAATATCTGTACTTACATATTTTCTTAGATATATTTGAGTTGTAATTTATATAGAACATGCAGAATTGGCAGGTGAAGAAATTTAATTGACATTCAGTTACTACACAAATATATTTAAATGCTTTACCAAGTGCCAAACATCAGTTCAGATTCTTGTGATATTATAGAAAACAATCTCCAAATGCCTGCTTTCACATTACTGATGTTATATTGTAGAGAAAAAATAAACAACTTAAATAAGATAATTTCACAATTTATTGAAATTAATATGGAGGAAAATGAAGCATAGAATATGGAGAGAATGTTAGAACAAGAGATTATGACTTTAGATAGAAGGATAAAGAAAGCTGCATAGAGAATGTGACATTTAAGCCGTGCCTTGAACTGAGAGAACAAACTATGGTTATCTAAAGAAGTATTTCTGGTAAAAGCAACCACCTATCATAGTGAACGGATACAGAGCAAAGTGTAACATGTTGGAGAAATAGCAAGCAGGCCAGTGTGGCTACGACAGGGTAAGCAATGTGCATAGTAGTAAGACTTGATGGCAGAGGGATAGTAGGGGAGAGTCACTAGGTTAAGATATTTGTACAGAGTTTATGGTAAGGTATTTTAAATACTGCTTTAGGTAAAAGAAAGGGTCAGTGGCAGTATGTGAGCAGAAAGTAGATTGATCGAGCTAGCTTTTCTTTTTAAACTTTAAAACATTATACCTAAAAGTCCACATTATAATTATACAGTTCCCTGAATTATTAAAACTGCACTCATGCACTTAACCACTCCCTTGGAAAAGTAATAGAACATTGTCTACTATCTAAAAAGCCTTACTGAGCCGGGCATGGTGGTGTACGCCTGTAATCCCAGAACTCAGGAGTTATGAGTTTGAGACCAGCCTGGGATACAAAGTGAGTTCAAGGCCAGCCTGAACAGCATAACAAGACACTGGCTCAAAAAGATAAATAAATAAGTTAATAAAAAAATAAACAAATAACCTCACTGTGACCATTCCAAATACTACATATCTCTCTTCTGTAAGTAATCACCATTATGTCAATTTGCTTGTGTTTGAAGTAGACATAAAGTCATATGGTATATGTATTTCATCTTGATTCTTTCTCTCATATTCACGTATGTAAATTTATCTGTGTTCTTCCACATAACTGTAGTTTATTGACTCTCATGCCTATGTAATATTTCTTTGTATGTACATGCCACAACCCCCCCCCCAATTCTTAGACATTTGGGTTATATCCAGTTTTTGGCTGCTGTGAATAATGGTTTTGTGGGTAATATTATTCATATCTTCTGGTATATGCTTATAAGAATTCATTTTGTACATATATGGAATTACTAGTACTTAGAGATTACATGCACTCAACGTTAATGGATAGCATCAGAGAATATTTTTAAAATGGTTACCCAAATGTACATTCTCATTAGTAATATATGATGACTATCATTGCTCTGTATCTCTTGCCAGTTTGTGTTATGTCAGTTTTTGAAAACAAATACATTTGGGAAAAATACTGTACTGTGCAGTTTTAGGTTGCATTCTATTTATAACCAATATGATCGAATACATTTTCAGATTTTTTTTGTCATTTAGATAAACTTTTTCCAGAAATGAGTTTTCAAGGATCTTGCCCATTGTTCTCTACCAGGGATGCATTATTATTTTAAAGGTTAAAAAAAGCGTATAGGGACTGTATCTCCTCTGCTTTTGGAGATGTGGTTGTCTCTGCCTACAACTTGGTTGTCTTTTGACCTGCAGGTGCTGGCAGATCTGCAGAGAAGATCCTAGAACACTTTAGAAGCTAAAGTTATATGGAATCTGTGAGGTAGAAATTTCTATGTTTAAATAGAGGGACCAAGCACTTATCTCTACAAAGAAGCATCAAAGAAACAGATGAGAAGTCAAACTTTGATGTGAAGGGGGGAGAGAGAGAGAGAGAGAAAGAGAGAGAGAGAGAGGAATTTTGTAAGGCTCAGAGACCTAAGACTACACCATAATAATAGAAACAAAATGTCCCAGTTTCTGTCATCTCTGCTTGCCAGACAGGGGTGGGAAAATCTTTCTTTTGCAAGACTAAGTGAAAGAGAGTCCAAGAAAAACTTTATCAATGCAGAGGCTGGCAGTCTTAGCATTGAAAAATTTCACAATTCTCACAGGCTTCCAGTGTACAGACAGGTAAACTGAAATCTCCATAGTAGTCAAATTGGTAATGGAAGGCAGAAAACAGAGCACTGTACTGCGACTCAGAGAGCAGACACTACATTCAAATTTTATTATTCTTAAACTATCTTAGGATTGTAAATACCTAATTTTTATGTATTTAGATTCCTTGGTGTTAATAGAAGAAAACTAATTGCTCCTACTCATTTAATGCCTTTTGTGAGAACTTCAAGTTAGAAAAACTAAATTTTTGGACTCCTGAGGAATAGCAAACTTGGTTTCAAACTCACTTCAGAACACTGACAAGCAGCTTGTTGATTTTTTGCATTATTCTGCAATACTGTAGCTTTTTACCAAACAAGTGAACATGCTACTTCTAACGGAGGCAGAATGAATCCATTTGAAAAATACTCATGACATTCTGATAACTCTTTCATGTATTTTTAAAAAATTATTCATTTTATTACTACTTGTGTGTAGTACGTATTTACATTTGTTGTGGGAAGTTGGTACATGTACAGAACACATCCAGATTTCTTTTTCATTCCTTTTGCTTCTCTCCCTCCTTCTTCCACCCATTTCTTGATCCTCTTCTTTTTTTTGCGGGGTGGGGAGACATGTTTGCAGAACATAATGTTTATATTCATTGCAAGGAATTGGTACATGTATTCTTTATTGGAGGTCTTATGAAAGGACTGGCAGCAGTTATCAGAATTTTCTTAAATGAATGTCTTATTTCCAGTGTTTTCAAATATGTTTCCCACAGAGATTAGGTATCCTGATTTATGTCATTTTTAGCGCCAGAAGGAAACTTGAACTAAGAATCAGTGAGAAAACCCCTTGATGAGCTTGCCCAGTGATGTGATATTATATAAACCACTGATGAAAGATATTCCTTTTTGACTAAATCACTCATGTCCCTTAATCTTCTCTTTCTTGTCCTGCTTTCCTTAGCCTTCTCCGAAGTTGCTCACACCAAGAATCCCACTCCTCCCTTCCTTGATGCAAATGAAAATAGTCCTCCTTCTGGAGCCACTGGGTGAGACAGTGCTATCTACATAGCTTCTGTGCATCAATAGACTCCAGACAGAGCAGCAGTAGGCAGGTTATCCTGGGCCTGGCCATCAAGTGGTAGGTGGCAAACTTTAACTCTAGATTGCACCAGGTACTTTTCAGGGCCTGGCCACTAAGCACACAGAGAATGGCTCTGCTGACCTCCACGCTGGCAACCATGGCATCCATCCTATCCCTCCCAAGTTCAAAGTGCCTGTCTGGCAAGCACAGCCTCAAACCTTCACCTGTTAGAGAAGGATTCTCCAGGGCAAGAACCAGTTCTTCCAGCACCCAGGCTTGGTCCTGCTCACAATAAGATATAAAGACATCATAATAGAGTTGTCTTCTGGGACCACACCCACATAATTTCCAACAGCAGCCCTGAAAAATATTACGGAGGCAGTGAAGCCAGTGCCACTTGGGACAGCCAAGTAGTGCAAGAATGGAAATCAGGGATACAAGAGTGAAGCTGGTGAGAAAGCTCTTAAACTCAAGATCATGTGGGCAGTGATCAGAAAGGAAGAAGAGTGGAGTCTTGGAGTAGTCAGAAGCATTTGCCTTGCAAATGGATTTCTCCAACCCATACACAAAGGTGTTGTTAGCCCTCATTGCTCAAGCAATCACCCAAGAGCTTTCACGCTGGCAGGTGAAGGTGACATCTGAGAAATAAATATATTGTGGCATCTGGGGAATTAGTTCCTGAAGGCTACTGTCCAACCACATGGAGTATTCAGAGTTGAACAGCATCAGCTGGAGGTGGCTCAAGTCCCTGAAGGTGGACATGGAAAGGGTCCCAGGATTCAGGTGGCTCAATGCCAGCACCTGTAATTGAGGTATTTACTTCAGGAGTGTCTCCAACTTCATTGAACTGAACCCAGAGAGGAAGTCTACGTCTCCCAGCTCCAGCACTTTTAGTCTGGGCATGCCAAACAGACACATGTCATCTGTGTAGGAGTGACCAGACTAGAAGTGCAAGTGTTCCAGGAGAGGAAGCTGTGGGAAAAATTTCTGGGGCTGATAGCTTGAGAAAATGTAGGAACCTATGCCTCTCAAGGTAAGGTGATGCAGGAAAGGGAAATAAACTGTGGAGTTGTATGAAAACACTGCATTCGAAGATTGTAAGGTAAGATTCTCCAAGAACAAGAATGATTCTTCATTGTGGGCTGTGAACTAGATGACCCCTTCAGCCCTCACCTCCAAGCTGAGCAGTTCTGGAGGCCAGGGAGGGTAGATGTTCAGCTCATCAACAGAACCCAGCAGCAGATAACTCAGCTTGTGGGGACCCTGAAGTTTCTTGCCTGGGATGTGCTGTAAATAGATGCCAAGGAGGTTCAGGGAAGTGACAGCAGGAAGAGAGGAGAGCCATCCTGGATTTAGAACCTTAATATGGTTCCAACTCAGGTCTAGGGTCTTTAGCAACCTGAGTCCCTCCAAACTCCCTTTGACTAAGTTGGAGATGTTGTTGCCTCCCAGCCAGAGCTCCTAAAGTTGAGGAAGAAAGAAGAAGGCCCCATATGACAGGTTACAGAACTCACTGTCGGACAGATTGAGCACTTTCAGCTTTGCACTAACCAGAACTTCTGGGAGCACCAAGGTTGAGCCCAGGTTATTTATAGACAGGTTGAGCCTTTGAAGCTGGGGCAGGGCACTCAGAAACCTGGTGGGAAGTGATTGCAAGCCATTTTCATGAAGGCTGAGGAGTTCCAGTGTATGGCAACTTGCAAGATCTAGATCCTCTATGTTTTGAATTTGATTCCTCCCAAGGTCAAGTGCATGAAGGGCAAAGTACCCTGTTACATTCCCAGGCAATGCTTTTACACCTGTACCTACAAGAGAGAGGAAGTCCAGATGGAGTAGTCCTGACCCTAGGAGGCCTAATGAACTTAATGGGGTATTATCCAGTCTCAGGGAATGCAGCTGTAGGCCATGCAGAGCTCTGATACATGCCTGGCTCAACTGTAGGTTGAATGACAAATCTAGTACCTCCAAAAAGTATCCTGATGGTCTAGGGTGGGCAGTAGGTGAGGAACCAGGCACAAGATTTGGGAAGAGCCCCTGCAGTTCCTTCAACTTGGTCAGACAGATATGCCTCAGGGTCAGACAAGTAAGGTTGATCGGCAGGTGAATGTTCTGACTATAATTCAGGCAGTAGTCTTGAAAGGAAAAGCTATTGAGTAAAATGAGGGGCTTCAGAATATCTGGAGGGAGGAAAAGACTCAAGCAACAGGGAGCTTGATGCTCAAAGTAAAGGTGCTGTGGTGGTCCAATCCTTGAAAGGCCTTTGATGTAACCTTGAGATTGCTCAACTGCAGCCTCAGAAGCTTCAGGGAGGAGAAGCCAGCAAAGGCATTGACTGACAGGATTGGAACCATTCCTTGGAGGCAAAGTGCTTCTCTGTCCTGGGGCACTGCTCTCAGGGTCTGAGACACATCTCTAACATTAGAGCATGATGCAAAAAGGTGCAGTCCTGGGGCCAAGGAGCAGAATGGGATGTAGTAGGAGAGGTTAGCCAGCAGGGAACTGTCTGCTATGGTGCAGTCAGGAGCAGTCCATGCCAGGCTCACCAAGCCATGGCTCACAAAAGACAACAGTAATACAGGCAAGACAGCAGAGGAGAGGAGAGGGATTTCCATCCTTGGCACTGGTTCTAGGAAAGAAGAGAAAAGAATAAGCGTGTTAAATCCTACATTCTTAATGGTCAATCCCATCCCAGGTCTTCTAATATACATAACATCAGCGAATTTCTGCTACATATTGGAGATAAAGCTCTATGAGTGTGATAGTAATAAGACATTTGACTAAGTAGAGACTCAAGTTGTGCTCACTCAGAGTTAGTTCTATGTGGATAGAGAGCTAGAGGAGGCAGAAACAGAAAGGGCAGAAAGAAGGCCCAGACACTTGTAGCTCGCGGTAGATTCCAGGAGAGAAACTGATGACGTTTTCAATCCTCATGCTGGGGATAATTAGCTCAGATTCCTGAGATCTTTGGAGGAGATGATTATGAACGGGCTCATTTTAAAACTAGACAGAAAATTTACTTATCCATTACAGTGAATTTAAAAAGAAAAAAAATGATATTACAAACAGAAATATACAAACATACCTTCTTACTTCATCCTTAACTATGTGATATATGGATCTGGCATTATCTTTATTTTACTCATGAACAGTAGAATGTCAAAGATGCTAAGTTATTTGCCAAGACCAAAGAAATAAAAGTGCCAGCATTAGGACAATAATTCATTTTTTTCTACCTCTAAACTGTGTTTCTACTAAAGAAGTTATCAGGCGGAATGAAGGAAACATTTCAAGTGAATTCTATTATTGAGTTTATGGTAAATAGTCTTGTAAACTAGTTTGGAAAAAAATTCAAGAAAATGCATAACCAGGGTAATGGAGTTGTAAAGCAGTTAAAGGAACCATTAGGTCCTGCTATGTTTGTTTTCATAACTCACTCCTGGAAGTAGGAGATTGCCTTGACCTTTATCCTATTGATGTTTATTTTTCTAGTACTGGATTTTGTGAAAGGAGAAGTTACTATATGACCTCCATCTAGGTCCTTAAAAGAATGTAAAAAGGCTGAAGGGCAGAGTGGTGCTCTGGGCATCATACACATCAGTCAGTCACAAGTGAAATGCATTATCATCCTGTTAGGCTTTGGGCTTCTTCAAGTAACTCACATCCTTGGGAGAAGAAGGATTTCATATTGAAAAACACAGATGAGACGTGTCTGCCTTTTTCTTAAACTACCATAAGGTTAACATACCTGAGTGCTAACATAAAGGTGGTTCTACAGCACCAAAGCTGTCTTTCCTCAAGTAATATCCCTTCAACTCATAGGATCATCATAGTTGTATGTACCTCTGGCTGCAGTGAATGTCTCTGGGAGCCCTGAGGAGAAACCACTAAGAACTATCATTGACATGATTCAACCATAAAGTGGATGGAATTTTCTGTACTAGATTCTGGTTTTTTTAAGAGAAAAATATATTTATTGAGAGAAAGAAAGTTTATGTCTGAGACAGAAACAGAAGGGATCCTGAGTAGGTTGCCAAAGATCCTGATTTTTCTAGGGGGTTCATAGAGCAAGATCACAAGATGAAGTGGGTCCAAAGTGGGGAAATGGAAAATCACAACACTGGCATGAGGTGAGACAGAACTATGGTCAACCAATAAAATTATGAGCATAATTGCTCAGGTAAAATTGATTAAATCAGGACCAAATGGAAAAGTGAGTCATGTATCAAGTGGCATGAATACAGAACAAGGCCTTGTCCTGTAGTACGTTGGGTTAGTGGCTCCTTCTGGCTACTCAAGGTGATCTGACACCTATTGAGAATATCATTTCCTGATGTTTGTCTTTAGGAAGTATATGGGTGCCTTCATTTTGTCTTGAAGTCTGGCTTACAGTGGGAAGTGACAGTCTCCTCCATGGATGCAAGGTATCTGGTCTTCTGCATTGGCTCCTTCAAGGGCACAGCCCCGTGTGACTTCCTATAACATTTCTATCTAACTTAGCTGCCTATAACATTCTCCCCTCTGAAGAAGTACCTAAACTGCTGTGAGGGAGTAACGGGTGGTGACCAATTTGGCTTCTTGAGGCTGAAGGGGATCGTAGTTGCTGATTGGCAGTCAGAGATACTCTACAGAGTGTCTATTTAAAGACCATCAATAGACACCAGCATTTTCATCTTGGGTAGGTATACAGCTTTAAATCTGGAGGAGACAAAGCCAAAGAAACAATTAAGTGTGCTTGGGCCAAATAATAGAATCAACACAGTAATTATGAGGAAAATTAAGCAAGATTTCCACCAAGAGGAGCTAGTAAAGGCTTCCCATAAGGAGCTTAAGGATAAGGTCCAGGGAATTTTAGAGTATGACATGTCATTGATTTGTCATCTAATATCTTGAACAGGTATTGAGATATTAGCAGAAGGATCAAAAACACACACACAACATTCAGGTTTTACAATTGCACAAGTGCCCCCCTGTGCTACTGTTACAATGTCTAATGCCATCTGATTTTGGAAGACTTCCTGTCTCATTAATTTTGTTTCTTCAATTAGGAGAGAGAGGCCAGGTGCTGTGTCATTTAAGGCCAAATGAGTATAGTTAGTTAAGGCCTCAATATGCTGCATGACATCTTTTTACACTAAGGAAGGAATAAAGATAGAGGCCAAGTGGTCATACCAGTGAAACACATTTCTGCACTATCATTGGTGTTGACAGGTAAATTTGCAGGTTTGTTGATATTTTTGACACTCTTGCCTTGTAACTATGCAAATCATAATTTGCATTTTTCTATCTATCCAGGGTCAGGGTCACAAATTGGTCCCACAAGACCAATAAGTGCTATTGGAATCATCCCTTCTAATTCCAGAGTGATTACACCAGTCTGTTACAAACCAATCTTTAGACTATAAAGTTATTGTGTGTACACACTATTTGGGTGTGTCCATCCCAAGTAATTAGTAGAGATATGCCAGTGAGAATAGGAGTGATTCTTTTTGTTCCCAACATAAGGGGGCCTTTCTACTGAGATATCCTACAGTGGGAGCTAACCATATATACTCATCCCATGTTTGAATATAGTCATCTTGATATCTATGGTTTTTGGACCTCAGAATATGACCCTTACTTTTGTTTAATAAGGGCCTCACCAGTGCCTATAGAGAGGCTTCAGTGGCACTTAGGCAGGCATGGTGGCTCATGCCTGTAATCCCAGCAATTGTGAGGCTGAGGTAGGAGGATTGTTATGGGTTTGAGACCAGCCTAGGCTACGAAAGTGAACTCAAGGACAGCCTGAACTGCATAGCCAGACCCTGTCTCAAAAAGAAAAAAAAAAATCAATTATGTCCTGGTATCCAAAGATGACAAAAGCCTGTAATTCCTAGGAATTCCCTTAGCTGTTCGAGTCTTGGGTTGTGAGAAGGAAAGACGTGGTTTCTTTCCCTAAACTCCTGGTTCTCTTGGATATAATGGGGCGTAAATATTTTGCCTCAAGACTGCAAAGTTATGTTTAGATTTAGAAACCTTATAACCTCTGTTTGCTAGAAAATTTACCAGCACACAAGTGCCTTGACTACAGAGCTCCCCTGAGGGAGCACATAACAGTATATCATCTACATATTGTAAGACCATGACCTGGGAAAACTCAAAAAACGCCAGGTCATGGGAAAGCACTTGTCCAAAAAACTGTGAACTATCCTTGAATCCTTGGGGAAGCACTGTCATATCAGTTGAGAGGTCTGGTCATGAGAGTTTTCAAAAGCAAAAAAGGAAGTGGGAATCTGTATGCAAAGGAATACAACAGAAGGCATTTTGTAAATCTAACACTGAAAACCAACTGGCATGTTCTGGGATCTGAGAAAGAGAAGTGTGGGTTAGGTAACACTGGATGAATTGCCACTATTACCTTATTTATCAAACTACGGTCATCTATTAACCTCAATTCCCCATTGGGTTTTTGAATTTCCAAAATTAGAGTATTGCACAGACTGTTACAGGGCTCAAATAAACCTTGTGCCCTTAGATTATCAATTATAGGTAGTAATCCTCTCTTAAATTCAGGTCTTAAAGGCCATTGTCTCTGGTGATGGAAAATAGTAGAATCTGTGAGATGTATCTGTCCTGGAGCAGCTCTTATTGATCTACCTATTTTACCTTTAGTCGCCCATACTTCAGGATTTACTTTTGTCTCCATGAGGGGAAGGCAGCATACCTGACCTGGGTTTGCAGTATTTAACAAGATAAAATATCTTGCCCTAAGAGGCGAACTATACTTTCAGGCATAATCAAAAACAAATGTGTAAAAAGAAAGTTATTCCAGTGACAGCCTAAGGGTTGTGAAAAATAGCAAATTATCTCCTCTTCAGTAACTCTTTTCACTGAGGTATGATGACTGGAAGGAAGGCCAAGACTGAAAAAGACTGAGAGACATGTCCCAGTGTCTAGCAATAGGCTGGTTTCTTTTTTGTCTGTATTACTGATTACCTGGGGATCCACTATGGAGATGACAGTCAGGCCAGAAGGAGAAGGCAGAGAGAGCCCTGAGGTCCTTCAGTCTTATTGGACCAGTTGATAGGATGGGTCTGAACTCTGGGGTCTTGGCCTCAGAGGGCTGCCTGAGCTTTACAGTTAAGGGATAACCCAGGGGCCTTCTTAGGGCAGTCACTCTTAAGGTGGCCTGGCTGTGGCAGCAGTAGCAGGTGAGTGTAGTCACTGAGCTCTCTTTGGAGCCCTGAGAATCAGACTTAGTCTCAGTCTGTTTCACTTAATGCTGCAGTGAAGGCAGCTGCTTTCTCTTGTTCTCTTTGTTTTCTCTGTTTGGCCTCCTCCTAAACACATTTATGAAATATTAAGGAGGCAATTTTTACTAAAGTATTAGGTGAACTTTCTCGAGTAAAAAACATCTTTTGTAGCTTTTTGTTTTTCTAATAGGGAGGTTATTTTTACTGAAGTATCAAGTAAACTCTCTGAAGTAAAAACCAGCTTCTGTAGTTTTTTTTCTAATATATGAGGCTGACCAGGTAATAAACTTATCTTTAAAAATAATTCATGGTCTGAGGGTTTAGTTTGATGCCCGGTACAAAAAAATATTAAAAATAATTCATCCCTCTATTGAATCAGGATCTAGGGAAGTATGTTTTATCAATGCCTATCATAAATAATCTAAGAAATCAGAAGTTGTTGTTGAATACCTGACAATTCAAAATAATCAAATAGTTTAGTTCCACAATGTATTATCAAATTATTTTCCTATACACATAAATGAAAGGTTGGAGAGCCTCTCTTAGGCTAAACGTCTTTTAGTCACATAAGTGTGGTGCCTTTGGAAATAGCTCCTTATGGTTTCACCCAGAAGTCAGTCCTTTCCACTGTGTCTCAGGTTCAGTCACCCAAGAGAGATCTGCCCAGAACACTATGCTGGGACATGGTTTGTATTTGTGTTCTCCTAGACACACACAATTCCAATGTCTCATCTGACTCAGAGATGGGGTATGTACCCCTTATCTAAAATGATGTCTCTGTTTTCAGCATTAGCAAATGCTCATTTTTAGGGGTTTAACTTAGTAGGACAAAAAGGTTAGAACAACGTAGAGTATTTTTCTTTCTAATTTTACATGCCTCTCTAAAGCAAGTAAAAGTGGTGGAAAAAGATTAGAAGGCCAGAGAAAGGATATTGAAACAGAACAATGTTGTCATTTCCTCTAGTGTAGAGGGGAACAGAGTGAGTCTGTCCCAGTGAAACTTGTCCTCCAAGTCTTAAGAACAATCACAAACCTAGTATCTTTTACTGGTGAATGGAGTCCCATGTTTTATTATATAGAATGTTTATTTTTTAAATCTGAGCTAGATTTTATTTAAGAAGACCTATTTTGCAGAAGTTTATATTACAGTCTATTAGGGGTGTTCTAATGTTGCTCTCTCTAGCACTATTATCTAAATAAAGTCAAGCAAGAAGTACAAGTAAATTTAGTAACTAGTTCAAGTGCAACATGCACAAGAAAAACAGGAATAAAAATGACCCATGAAAGAATTATAACGTTATAGCCTTATGTTTTAATTTATATTTATCATCATTTTAACAAACTATATAGAAGGCAAAGCATAAACAATTACAAGCAATGGGAAAACACCTCACAAAATTTGAAGGATAAGGATTTGTTACCTAAATGAGTACTAGTCCAGAGTCTGTCAAATAAAAGCAAACTCTTACCTCCATCCAATGCTCTTGGTGGAAGATCTCCAAATGGTATAGGAGAAAGAAACTCCTAACCTACTAGATGTCCAGTATGAGTTTTTGTTATCTGAAATAAAATGAATTTTAGGGATAATGGAGTTTAAGATCAAAATATATTTATTGAGAGAGAGAAAGCTTCTGTCTGAGAGACAGAAGGGCCCCTGAGTGGGTTGCCCTGTACGGGGTTCTTTTCATGGGCCTTCCCTGGTGGTTTTCAAAGGTTATTTCTTAGTCTTGATATCTCATACAGTGTGCCTTGTTATTCTTGGCTTTACCTCGCCACTCTACTATTTAGGGAGATTTCTGGGGCTGTAATAGAGCTCAGACCAAACACATAGAATGAGAAGACAGTCTAATAACATAAATTCTGAGCTATAGAGCAGTCCTTTGGCCTCAGATGTCAGGTCTGATGCATTACCAGAAGGCACACTAATCACGAACAAATGTAGTAGCTCATTCAACCAGTTAAAATTGAGACAAACCTCAACCCAAATGTCTCCATTGAACTCTGCCTAGTCCCTGCCTATCTCCTGGTCTCTGGTTTCCCAGAAGAAAGGGAAGGTCTCTATGCAGGAGCAAATCTTTTGCTTTCTTCCCTGTCAATTCCATTAAATGTTCATCCATCTTGTCCACAAAACTCCCTTGGCATGAGAAGCAATGAGTGTACCTTTGTGCAAAAGAAAAGTAGGTCAGTGGAGATAGATAGAGAGTTGAAATCTGTAAGAAAAAATTTCTTATCTTTTCCTGCAACAGGAGTCAAGACCTTTTCTTCTGTGATTCCTCCACTGTGGCCTCAGCGCTGTTGTATGTGAGTGTGACACTCCTTTTATTAACTAAGGTGGGAAGGTTCAGGGGAAAAAAAGGGAGTGCTTTTTTAACCTCTTAATGTCTCCCCAAACTGTATTATTTTCTCTTCCTTTTTTATTCCAATGACTTCTATTTTATGATTTCCTTTTCCTCACCTAGTTTGGGAATTCAGTTCTCATTTACTTTGTATCATATCTTCTTGAAACTTGAAAGTATAAGTCCCTCTATATATTCCAAAACAGTTTTCTTCTCTGGGATAAGAATGACCCATTTCTACCCTCCCCTCTCTCCATGGTCCCTAAAAGTCTTAATGCCAAGCTCCTTTAAATCAGAAAAATTAAATGCAGAAGAACCTAAAATTTTACTGGAAGGCATTTCTTCCCACTGAGTTTGGAAGTACAGCGCAAAGAGAGAAGAGGAAAGACTGATTTCTGTCTAAATGGTAGACCCTTCTTTTGTAGAGCACATGGGTCATGGGAAACTTCTGGGAAGAAAGCCATAAAATGAGAACTGGGTTGCAATAATTTATCATTCTAATGAAAGAAAGAGCCCCACTGAATTAATATATTGACTGGAACTTTTTGAATAGTTTTTGCCTCTGTTTCTTAAATAGCAGTGAAATAAGTTTGATTTTGGAGGTACTTAAATAACTCTTTCATCTCTGGTTTCAAGTATTTTTGGCTCTATAGTATCTCAACTTTTTTATTACACTTTTATGTTAAAAATTTTTCTGTGCACTGTATTGTTTCTCTTGCTGTTTATTTTATACATAAATCCTTGTGTAAGAAGAGAATCAATCTCCTAATTGGAGACTTTCAAGAAAAGAAGCCACTTCTAAATTTCCACTACTTTATTTACCTACTTATTTTATGCTCAATACAACTTTAATATTATTCTGGTGACAATGTGCTCAGCTCAAAGAATTAAATGTTGCAACCTCCCTTGTTAATGGTAGTCATCTTTGAAATATATGCTGAAGCAATAGCTTAAGTGGTTTGCCTGTTTTGTGCCTAGAGCGTCTATTGCTGGCTTCAGATGGTAAGATGTCTTTAAGAAAGGAAACATATACTAAAACTTCTGTGTCCTTTGACAGATATTGAGTTTCCTTTTTGCTTCTAAATCTTAAATGGATAAAATTTGGAGTAATAATTATTTACTAAAAGGTAATTTATTTCAACCCTTAAATCCTTAGTCCTTTTCTTCTTTGGAGATAGCTGAATTATTAAATAATAGCTCTGTTTTTGTTAAAGTGATCAAAACTACGTTTTGATAGATAAATGGCTTATGTCATTTAAAAGAACATTTGAGATATGCTATTATATATAAAAAAGATAAATAAAAAGCATAATAATTCAAACTCTCTTTTAATAAAAAATGATTCCTTTAGTAGTGAAAAATAGGAGGCTTAGCTCAGAAATAGCGATATGTACATAGAAAGGCCATGGGGAAACAGGGAAATATCTCTCTTTGGGAAGATTCATATGCAAGATATATACCTCTGTTTCCTTTCTCTCTCTCTCTCTCTCCCCTCTTCTGTGTGTATGTGTGTGTGTGTGTGTGTGTGTGTGTGTGTGTCTATTTCACTCTCTTTCCTAGTATCTAGAATAAAAACTGCAAGGCCAGAGTTTGACAAGAACCCGCACTCCTATACACAAGGAGCTGACCATGAGTAAAATACAAACACTAGGGTGCCTAATCCTCCTCTTCACAAAGTACCCACAGGAAACTCTAAAGGCAGCATTGTCAGCCTCATCCTAGACGGCATCATGATCCTTTATACACAGGTAGAGGGCAAACTTAGGGAAGTGGTATCTAAAAGCAATGCTTAAATTATATGTTCACTTTAAAACATTAATTTTTAAAACAAAACCCACAGTACATATATGTGATATATGTATTTATCATAGAAAAATCAGGCAGATATGAACATTAAAGATGAGACAAAGAATCTAATCTTACTGCTACCTTATATTTATGTAAGATTATACAATAATTTTGTTGCACAATCTACCTTTTACACTCAATAACATTTTTCATATTACATTTTTACATAAATCTTCACATAATTTTTGTAGTCATTATCTTAAAACAATTCATTTCTCCTCTACTTTTCCTTCCTGGGATAAGAGCAGCCCTTGGGTCTGAATGACCATGGAGTTCTGAAGGCAGTGACACTGGTTTCAGTCATGGATTCAGGAAGGGGTGTACAGTTGAACAGAATTCTTACTGAATTTAAGTCAGCATAATTGGTGCTTTCACTTATTGTATGTGGTCTTGGACATATGTTTGTTTTTCAAGTTGTATTATGGAATAAGTGTGAAAACTTTAATCCTACGATGTGGCAAAAATTGTGAAGATAAACTGAGAAACTGTGTGAAATGGTTAAGAGTCTTATGATTAAAAGAATCTGGGCCTGGTGACTCAACCCATAATCCTGGCACTCTGGGAAACTGAAGCAGGAGGATCACAAGGCCCTGAGTTCAATCTCCAGTACTGGATGAGAAAACACCATTCATAACTTTGATCAAAATCAGTTCCATACCTGCTATGTGGAAGGTGGGTTTCTATTGCATTTATTCAACACAAGTAATCTCAGTCATAAGTATTATTATTCAATCTATTTTAGATATTAAAGAAATCTTGGTAGCAAGGTCAAATAATGTAGATTTGAAACCAGTCTACTTCATTCCAGAGTATTGGTTTTTTCCTATTCAGTAGTGAAGACTGAGGGCTCTGTTGTTAGCCTGCTTTGGATTAGATGCTGTGTTCTACTAAGTAAGTTAGTCTTTGAGTTGGTTTCATCTCCAGTATTTTTTTTAATTTAAAATTTTATTTTTATTAGGCTTTTTAAATTAGTAGATGTTCGAGATTCCTACTAACTGCATTAATCTTGGGAAACTGTTACATATGAATATTACATCTTAATCATCTTTACTCCCAATTTTACCCCCTCATTCCCAGATTCCCTTTTCATTTGCACAAATTCTACCTGTCTCAGTAATTTAGAAACAAAATACTATGCACATGACTTCTTTGAGATTCTATAAATAGTAAATAAAATAATATATAGAAATGACTTAGGACGATGACTCCAAATGTTTATTTTTTAATGTTGCCAAAAGTGTGATAATTTTGCACAACCACAATTATTAAATTAATGCATTCATGCTCTCTGTTTCTTTGTAATATTGGTCCATGCACCCCTTGTCCTAACTTTTCAAGGAATCCTGAATGAAGGTACATAATGTTTGTTTGTACAAAGGGGAATTAATTGTAATTGAACGTGAATTGGTCATGTGGTCAGCACAAGTATTTAAGCACAGTAACTCATATTTAGTGGTAGGAAATCCTGACTATTCCCATTTCCCCTGGAGAAACAGATAACCAACACAGTTATTTTTAAATAATATCACCATACTGGGTTCTTTTGAAAGTCTTAATGTTCAGGAAAAATATCTTTATTTTAATGTCTAGCATTCATTTTGCCTCCTCCCCTCATATTTGAAAGGCATTTTGGCTTAAAAATACGGTGTGTGAATAGCAGTGTAAATGATTTAGTACTGTGATAAAGATCATGAACCAATACAGTATTTGGAGCTCTAAGAATGACCATTGAAAAGGTAGTAGCTGAACAAATATATTGACTTTGTAACTCAAGTGAAGGAGTCTGAAATCATGATGAAAATACCTTCTGTCCTGGACCACTTGTTCTTCTTGAGCTCGTGCCTGATTAATCTCAAAAAATTTAAGTCATGTACTCAGGGGAGGGGTATAGAGATAAGAAATATTCCCAATAGACTACATAAGGAGATATATGTGAGAGAGTTCTGATAAATAAGATTGTCTAAGGAGTTTCTTTCATCAAAGGGATAGTTTTTTTCTGGTTAGAAGGTACATGCGAAAATTTACTTATACATTTTTACATTTTGAGTGTAGTAACCATCTCTTCTCCTAAATTTTGTAAAATAAAAGCTCTAAAATGAAAAGTGTGTGCACATAATATTTGAATATTATTCTTTTTTTTAATTTTATTTGAGCGAAGAAAAACAAAACAAACAAAAACAGCAACAACAACAAAAAAGACGACATATATAGTAAAAACAACAAGCAAAAGAGACAAGCAAATGACTAGAGTAAATACACATTGCAGGTTTACAGAACCGGTAGATAGAAGCTTGACAATGGTTGCAATATTGCGCATCGTTATCTTTAAAATGGTTTCTTACATTATCAGATATAGACATGCTAGATTGATCTAATCATATGAGTATTAATTGTTCTTTCTCAATAACGAATACATTCAGCAGTGTTCTTTTTAGTTATCTTACATATACATATCTACAGGTTTATATCTTTTCCTCTTCCCTTTTCTCTTTCCACCTATTCACTTCCCAATTATCTTTGCTCTTTGAGCTGTTTTTTACCCTTCCATAGTATTTATTATAGATTTTAAATCATATATACTTTTCCATTTCTTACACTAGGGAAACAATACGGTATTTACACATGTGGGTTTGATTTATCTCGCTTATGAGTATGGTCTCAAGTCGTGACCATTTACTTATAAAAGTCTCAATATAATCTTTCTTAATAGCTGAGCAGTACTCCATTGTATAAAAATACGACATCTTTTTTATCCATTCTTTGATTCATGGGCACTTGGGTTGTTTCCAAGATCTGGCTATTACAAATTGGGTTGCTATAAACATGGGTGCACAGATATCACTGTGGTATGATGTTTTCAATTCTTCTGGGAAAATGCCCAGAAGTGGGATAGCTGGGTTGAATGGAATCTCTAATCCTAACTTCTTGAGGAATCTCCACACTGACTTCCACAGTGGCTGCACCAGTCTACACTCCCACCAACAGAGGAGAAGAGTTCCTTTTTCCCCACAGCCCCTCCAGCATTTGTTGTTGCTTGATTTTTTAATCTTGGCCATTTTTCTGGAGTGAGATGGAATCTCAGTGTTGTTTTAATTTGCATTTCCCGAATGACCATTGATGTTGAACATTTTTTCATATGTTTATTTGCCATTTGTATTTCTTTATCTGAGAAGTGTGTATTCATCTCAGATGCCCATTTTTGGATTGGGTCCTTGAATTTTAGGGGCCTGATTTTTTTTAATTCTTTATATGTTTTAGATAGAAGTCCTTTGTCTGATGGACAATTAGCTAAGATATTTTCCCAGTCGGTGGGTTTTCTTTTCACTTTGCTGGAGATTTCCTTTGACATGCAAAAACTTTTTA
>RJWM01003119.1:0-117353 GCA_004363535.1 Dasyprocta punctata
TGCTAATAGTTGTTAAGTATTTTAGAATGTTAAATATATGACAGCTCTCTGTCCTCACAATTCCCCCATATTATTGATGTGTTACTGAAAACTAGATCCATGTATATGTTTGCTATGGCATAATTTAACTTGTTCTTCCCCTTCTCATATTGTTTGTAAACTAGAAAGAATTTCAAGTATTTAATTCTAAGAAATTCAAGTATTTAATTTTAAGTATTTAATAAATATATACACACTTACAGTGAGCATATGATACATATATGCATGTATATATTTGCAGTAACTGGGAATTGAAGTCAGGACCTTTGTGTTAAACTACATCTCATTTGTTTGTTTGTTTATTTATTTATTTACATATGTATGTATTTATTTTTTGAGACAGGGTCTTTCTAAGTTTCTACATTTCCCATGGTGGGCTTGAACTTGCAATCCTCCTGCCTTAGCCTTCCAGAGTGCTGGGAAGCTACAGGTGTGTGTCAACATGGCTGGTTTCAAGTTCAGTTATTAAAAAGTAAGTATACTTCTTGTGGCATCTTCCTCATTACGTCACATGAGGTGGCATATCACAACCAGACGTCCTTCTATAAATAAAGCCAAGGTTGATTGTTGGTTTCAGATGGTCACAGACTGATCCTTCTTCCTTAATGTTTCATCTAATGCTTTCACCCATTGATGAATTTTGTTTGAGTCAATTGTTTCATTTAGTATTTCAAAGGGGTGTTTTTAAAACTATTTTTCTACATTTACTAGCTAGAGTACTCTTGCAAAGCTAAAATATAGTTTGTGTAGAAAGTGGAAGACAAATACTAATTTTTTCTTTTTTTTGCTAAATTTATGAATATAGACAGTGCTCTATTTCTCTCTCAAAATGATCAATAGCATGTTTTTGTTCTTATTTAACTCACTTATAAAATATAATTATGAGTTTATTATTTTCTATATATTTACTAGCTTTCATCCAGTTGCCATCATAATTTTTCTGATGCTTCTATTGTCTAGATTATCTTCTACAATTGGGAATCTTTATCTTGGATAGGTTGTCCATTTCCTACTCTAACCTCTATTCAGCCATCCCTTAAGGAAACCTCATTTATATTAGTGAGAATAATATTTAAAGATGATAACCTGAACGTTGGGAATTATGATTGTTTCTAGCCTTTCTTGGTGGCCAGAGTGAGAAAGTATTTTTAAGAAAAAACTAAAAAACAAAAACAAAAAACATACAGACCTGAGTTCATACTTTTTCCAATGTAAATATTTTACTCTAAACATTTTTATTTATTTTATATTTGTATCTCTTGTCTTGTAATAGAAAATGACCCGCTCTCCCAGTCAGTATCATTTATCTATTAGGCAATTAGTGTTTATTGATTTTTAATTTTCTGATGTTGGATTTCATTCAGTCTACTTAATTAGTCATCAGAAAGGGCTAGCATGAGTGACAAGTGAAAAAATATAAGGCAGAAAACTTTTTAATTGTTTGAACATCTATCTAGGAATCTAAGTGGCATTTGTTTCATTTTGCTCCAGTAAAAGTGTTGGTAACTTTTCCTCTTCCTATCTCTATTTCTCCATTCATGAAATGAAAGGGTAGGGCTAACTTCTCTCAAAAGTCCTATTTGGCTTCAAAGTTCTTATCCATCCCTCAGTGTGAACCTCACATTCTAAATCTGTTCAGATTTCTGTGGCTGTCTTGCCAATAGCTGCAGAAAGTTATCTATCATGCATTTTAATTTCTTTTCTTTGGTATCCTCAGTAGAATGTATTTTAGATCTTGTTCTTCTTATGCTCTCCCTCTCCCTTTTGAAAATTCTGAATTTAAAAATGCAAATATGATATATGAATATTTAAAATATCATTTGCATTTAACAAATTACACATGATCACATAATTCCCAATGCGACTTTGCATCAGGGAAGAAGTGAGAGTATGTATTTTACATTAAATGCATAGCATTTAAATAGTTTAATACAAACAAACTGCATTTTAGTAACATTTATCTCTCCAAAAAGACCTTGCAAGGCACATTAAATATTTAAAATTTTTCTTACTACAAAGTTCTTGAGCCCCTTGAACATTTTCACTCTTCTCTGCTATTTGTAAATTTGAAGAATCTTGGCATTTTTCTATGCATTTGTTGTGAATTTTGACTCTTAGTTTATAAAATTTTCTTCACAGGACAGGAATGAATTGATAGGCAAAAAATCCCTTATGGCAGAGTGTGAATCTAAAGTGTCAATACAGCAGCGAGGAGAGCTAAGTATTTAGTAAATGGAAGGGTAGTGTCCATTACATGATGGCCAACCTAAGAGTGATACAAATTAGATTTATTTGTTTATGCATAAATAAATATGTACGCATGTAGTGATAGGGATCAAACCCACCACTCTTTTTTTTTTTTTTTTTTGGTGTCGGGGATTGAAGTCATCACTCTTGGTCATGCACTCTACCACAGGGCTGCCTTTCCAGCTGGATCCACAGATTCTCAGTATTGGTCATGACACTGGATGTCATGAGTCCTATCACATATTTAATTCAGCATCCAACTACCACATCTTCAAGTAGTTGGTTAGCAAATAACTCACTGAATACTTTCACTCTTTGATAGCTCAGCACCTAATAAACCAGCCTAAGTGGTATTCATTTTGGGAAAGTTACCTTGAGTTCAAGTTTTAGTTTATTCTCTGGAAACAAGTACATAGAATTAGGTAATTCTTCAAGTGATTTCATATAAAATAATCTTCTGCAAACATGTTTGTTTTTCTTAATAACTATTAAGAATAAATTTCATTACAAAATGATTTCCTAAATGTATATTTTGGGAATTGAATCCAAAAACAAGTCCAGAAATATCAGTAGTAATAATGACGATGACGATGACGACAACAACAACAACACACCTAGTATATGATTTTTCTTCTGGGCAAGGTGCTGTTTTTGATGGATTATATAATTAAACATTTAAACTCATTTAATTTTCATGATTTCATATAAGATACATGTTATTGCATCTTACACATGAGGAAACCGAGGCACGGAGAAATTTTGCTATTAGTCAGGGTTCTCCAGAGAAGTCCCTCAATCTGCTGTCCTTAAGCTGCAGATCCAGGAAAACTAGTGGTGTAATTCAAATACCAGAAAGCTAGAGAGCTGATGGTGTACACTCTAGTCCATGTCTGAATGCGTGAGAATCAGGAGTGCTGACAACAAGAGATGATCAATGTTTGAGCTCAAGTAATCAGGCAAAATTAAACCTCTTCCACTTTTTTGTTCCATTCAAAGAATTGGATGATGCCTGTTGCAATTGAGTAAGACCACTACTTCACTCAGTCTACTAATTTCAATGTTAATCTCTTCTAGAAACATGTTCATAGGCAGAAATTATGCTTAACCAGTTTTATGGGTATCTGGCAACTCGTTCAAGTTGACATGTTAACTGTCGCAGAAGTTAAAAAACTTCCCCAAGTTATTTCCATATATGTAGTAAATGACAGTGATTAATTTGAAAACCAACATTTTGCTCCAGGATTTGTGCTGTAATGTCCTATATTTAAGGTGACCACATAACTTTTTCAAATCAAGATACTTTGAGAATGAAAGCAGGTGCTAGTGGCAACATCTCAACACCACTATCTGCTTGTCAAATGACAGCAGATAAGGACTCATTATCACCAAGATGGACAGATCCAAGTTTTGGGTTGCCTGAATTCTACGTGAGTTTGAGGACCCTCTTTCAGGAAGTGAACAGACAATCATGAATACATTAGATATCAACATCACATTTTCTTTGAAACAAGAAAGAAATCACAAGAAATTAGTAAAAACCTAAGTCCTTTCCTTTAGAAATTTGGAAAATGTACCAGAAACTCTTGATTGCAACTTGGATTCCCTCCTGACATGGAGCATATACTCAGCTTTCACAGGGGAGGTGCAAGTTAGAGGCCTTGAAGGTTAAGTTGTATTAACTTCATGGTAGAACTACCTCTGCCCACCATTTTCAGGTCACTTAGAGTAAAAGATGAGCGCTTAGAGTGTCTGTGGTGCTTACCACTTGATAAAATTTAAAATGAATAGCAAAGGATCACCACAGTCATGTCAAGATGGCCACCCTATAGTTTCCTGCTCCTAGTTAGATATTATCATGATCCTTAGGAATCTGCAAGAACCGTGCTTACGCAGGAAAGTGGTTCACTGATTTGCTGTGAAACAGTTAGCAACTAAGTCTAAGTTTCTGGTATAGATTCAGCTCTAGCAATTATAGTATTTTTGACAGCCTTCCCTCTCTGACTTATGATCTTTAGTTCTCCCTTTTAAAACAGAGATGACTTTATAGTCGTGGATTCCCAGCCTTAGAATATTCATTTTTACAAAGAAAACCTTTGTGATTCTTTATGCTGCAAGATATATAGGAGTTTCATGGTGCTACATGCTTTAGCAATATCAGAGTATCACTAATGAAGGAGAAGACAAGTGCTTATTGAGGAGTGACCATTTATTGGTGGCTGTGCATGGAATTAAATGCTTTTGGGATTAGAAATTAAATTCTCATTACTGGTCTCTTAGGCAGTGAGAGTGCTTTTTTCTTCCTTTCCTCTTCTTTTTTCCCATCTTGCCTTACCTGTCTTCTCATTCTTTCTCCTCTCTTCTTTAATCTTGCAAGATACCAGTGCAGGTGTTTGGGTTAGGAAAGGGCTAAAATCCATTTTAGGTTTTTTATTTTGGTTTTGTGTTTTTGATGGTGCAGAAAGAGATAATGTTATTAATGTTTCTCCAAGAAAAAAAAAAGTATTAGAAATAGGTACTGCAGAAGTCGTTGCTAACTGTTCTAATACAAATTGCCCAGGAATCTAATCTAAAGCTAGCTACAGCCTGTCGGCCTAGGTTGTTCTTTATATTCTTGTCTGTTTTGTTTAGATTATACATCCCTTGGGCAAGAGGCTAGGTGGTTTTATTACAGTACCCATCGTTCTGTCAACAGCATCTAAATTAAAGCAAACACTGTCTTTAAATGGCACCTTTCGATCATGCCGTCCTGGGCACAGGGTGCTCAGGACCAAGAGGTTTGGGTTAGCTATGACACCATTAAAATGGACCAAATCCCAAATGACTGGAATGTTCTGAGAAAATCCATTTTCTCATCTTGACGTGGGCTTCAGAAGACACATTGAAGCTGTAAACCCCAGCTTAGAAATGACTAATTTTAGAACCCGTTTACACAGCTGCTCCACTGAAAAGCTGACTTTCATTGTAATTCTTGCTCTGGGAGGACTTGCCATTTATTTAATTAAAAATGATTGGCAAAGCAGGCTTTTGATACAGCAAGGCCCACAGTAAAACTGCAAGGTGAATGTAGTTGCGGTAACTTTCTGACATTCTACTTTATTAGATGTCAGTTTGTAATTAAAAATTTGAGTGGCAGAAGTCTGAGTACTGAGAAAACAATTATTTTAAGGATCTTAATTATTTCCAGCCATCTTCTTGGCAAATATAAGTTACGTGAGATCCAAGATGGAGACATTTTGTATTTTCCAAACATTCTCTTTGAAAAAGTATAGAAATAGGAAATACTCTAGGGTTTAGGACCTAGCAGAGAGAAATTAATATCTGCAATGCCATTAAAATCATCCCTTGCTAGGTGAAGGAGTTTCATGTTTGAAGCAATAGATATGAGAAGCAACAAAAAGGGAGTCAAACTTCCTAGGGGAAGTCATCAATCTTGATTGCGAAGTTAATTAGAATAATAAAAGTGCTTTCTCCTTCCAGTTACGTGGGTTATTACCTATGCCATCATATTTATTTTATGGGAATGCTTTTTAGAAATTTCTAAATTTTCCTGAAAAAATGTTTTGAAATGGATTTATGCAAACTAATTTATCTGTTTTTTTTTTTTTTTTACGCCAGGTACCCAGAATTGAATTAATCACAATTATCAAATGTTTTTCTCATAAAAGCTACTTATATGTCTAAAGCTTCACACTTCCAAAGTGAGCCAGTTATCTTTGGTGAACAAACCAAATGAATTGTTAATCTTATTAGCAAATTATATAAGAAAACATTCACATGAACTTTATATTAATAGACTCAAAGCTACTTGCAATTTACCTTGAGATTGCTATCTTCACTATTACCACATTTTGAAGATCAAGACACATTAAATAAGAGTATCAACAAAGTGTCCTTAAATCTATATCAAGACTATTTGAATGGATCAAGGTTAAGGTTGTAGAACTTCATTACTTCTTTGTTAATTGTCATTGTTTAATATAGAGACTGATTAACTCAGAAAAGTGACCATAGACTTAGTGGTTTGAAGACTTTGCATTTTCTTTACTAAAAGGAAATATTAGCAAGTAAAGGAAGTCAGCCATTTTTGCTACCATCTCACTAACAACTGCCTGAAAATTTTGCAAACTGAATCTGAAAGCCAAACTCAGAAAATATTAAAGCATACTAATTTCCAACAACCACAAATTGGCACTATATGATAAATTGAAACACGAGAGGTAAATTATGGTTTCGAATGAGGTACACGCAGTGCTCGGAGATGACTTTTTTAGTGTGTAAGTTTCCCACTAATTAGCTCCCAGGAGGTGTGTGAGAGCTTTTTGTTTTGCTTTTACTAGGTTCAGCTTTAAACAAAGTAAACCAGCCAAGTTAACCTTTCACTGACATTCAGATAAACCACTGTTTAAACACTGCAGACCCTACCACCACCACCACCGCTACCAACCAACCAACCAACAAACAAACAGAATATGTCTCATAGGAGATAAAGTAGCTTTAGTTAACAAAATATACTTTATGCTTATTGTGTCATCTCTTCTTTTTAGAATCATGAATTAGATAGATAGATAGTCTAAAGATACACATGTACATGTAGTTTTAAGCATCTAATATGAACTTTCAAAATGCTTCAAGCCAGCTATAAGACCGGGTGGCACTGTCTTTTAGGAGTCAAGCTCCATGAGTCAGATTAGGCAACACAAAGAGGACTGAAGAGAGCAACACGTGCACTGAGACCCTTTTAACCCGCTGTTGGAGGACAATGTCTCTCATCAAGTCCTTATTCAGATTCCGTACTCTGCTAGCCAGTTTGGCTCAGTAGTTCTAGGTTTAATTAGCAATGTTGGAAAAAATAAAGGATCACTGAAGAAATTACTTATCTTTTTATTGTGTATATGAAAGACTGGATTTGCTTTAAAACTCTCAGCACATAGCGATAATGCTCCATGCAATTTCCCACTCTTTTTTCTTTGTTCTATTATTGACTCACAGTATATGTTTTTAATGTAATATTTTTCAGCTGCATGAAAATAATGCTCAAGTCCCATCAGGATGAAGTAAGCCTTTGTTTTCTTCTAATTTTTAATAACTACATGCTATAGTGCATCTATATAAAGGAGTTAGGATGTGTATTGATGACAATCATCGTAGTATCACTGATTTGTTCATTCACTACAAATTTAGGAGATCCTACTCTATGCCAAGGATCATTCAAGATTTCAGTAATGAGAGGAAATAATACAATTCCTGCATTTAAGGGTAGAATGAGGTACAAGATATACAAACGGACAAAGACTTTGCAAAATAGTGGTGCTATGATGATAGACAACACAGAACACTTACTATACTGAAGGAATTATACTGTAGACATTTACATGCATTATTGTTAGTATACTCCTCAGAGAAGCCCAGTAAGGTGAGTACCATTATTTACTCCATTTTATCATCAAGAAATTTACATATAAGTGGCGAAGCAACATGTTCAATATCACACAACTAGCAAATGGCTGACCTGGTTCATGAATTACCTAATTTCTGCTCAGGAGGACAATGCCTTTTTCTGAACCTTGTGATTTATTGTGCCTCACATGTTCACCTACTTTCTGCTTTGAAGCATGCAGTAAGCCCTCCTTCAAGGCCCATGGGGGATGGTTTCTCTATTTCACAACTGTTCCTGTCTGGGTGGTTTTGGCCAGTTCCATGCTTTTTTCTTTTCTCTGGAGTTTAGTCTGCAGGAACTGGTTTGATAGATAAAAACATTATAACATAGAAGCAAAATAAGTACAGTATACCCACCTCCTTATACTTTCCTTACTGGGAAAAAAAGAAAATATCACTCTCAACTTAAGTTTTGAGTTTTCAAATAGCATTGGAATACACTATTTGGAAGAACTTGAGATTTGAGACAATGACTAAAACCAGCACCTTTCTAACATTCCAGTAGTTATAAACTATTTCTAATGTAAATTAGAAAATACATCAGCCTCAGAGCTTGCGAGATCTGTCATTATCTTCCATTATGGAAAAAGTGTTTTCCATTGGATAGTTTTCTCTAGGGAATGTAACGCTGCATATTTTCTGAGACTGAAATCTCTATCTTGTGTTGATACCTGCATGTCTACTTTTTAAAAAGTTGACCGACCTTTAAAAAGGTTAACTATGAAAGGTTGACTACATACAGGGAGTCCCATAATACTGGGGTCCAACCGAGAAGGAATCTCCATCAACACAGCTTACGATCATAGATTGTGTGGGATAATTGATGGAATTCTCTAAAGACAGCATCTGAAATCCCCTAGAATAATACACTAACTTTCAGTACAAGTGCTCACAATCAGGTTTTGGTTCCTTCACTTCTAAAAGAGTGTTTCAAAAAAAAGTCATGAATATACAATAAATTCTATAATAATTGTGCTCTGATTTTAACAATGTATTGCTAACCCAGCAACAAAATAATTTATATAATTATTTTCATACAGTTTAATAAAAAATAAAACATTGCAATACTTTGACAGTAACCTACTCTTTCCCAAACTCCTTCTTTGTCATTTTTTCTTTATTTTTTAGGGAAGTATGGATAAGCATTTGTGCACACTTTCTCTTTTATCATTATACCTTAACTTTTATCATGTATCAGTAATAATGAAAATGATATTTTCTTTTTAATCACTAAAGACAAAGGACATTCTAAAAGCAAAATAACACCACCTGAAATATGCAAAATTGTAATTAATGGTGCTATTGTTTGAAGACATTGTGAAGCTAATAATTAATTATTATCAATACAAGCATAAATGATACAATGGGAAAAGCAAAATCTTTAGAGTCTGGTAGACTGGATCAACTCATAAATCTACCCCTTTCTACTTGTATGATCCTGGGCAATTTATTAACTTCTCTGAGCATAATTTTCCCTAAACTTTGTAATAGGGATGATACTTCCCTTGGAAAATTTTGTGTTTTCTTTTTCAATAGCTGTGTGCATATAAAATTTCTACCACAGTTCTAGAATACAATAAGTGGTCATCAATAAGAGATAGAGATAGCTCTCTCTATATCTATCTATCTATCTATCTATCTATCTATCTCTATCTCTATCTCTATCTCTATCTATCTATCTTTTTTTTTTTTTTGGTGCTAGAGATCAAACCCAGAGCCAAACATATGCTAAGCAAGCTCTGTATCACTAAGCTAAAGCCTAAGACTCCAATATTATGTTTTCTAAAATCTGAATTAAATTCAGTTAAGTAGCACAAGCCTGAAATTTCAGCTATTGGGAAGGCTGATTAAGAGGACTGCAAGTTCAGAGATAGCTAGAAATGAAAAATAAGGGATGAGAATGCAGCTCAGTGTTAGAGTGCCCTTCAGTTTGATCTCCTCAAACAACCAAAATGTGAACTAAATTTTAAATACCTGAATTTGCAATCTTGTAATTTATGTGCTATATGTACTATTTATGTATTGTATATGATCTGACAGCAAAAAGGCCATCACAAAATGAAGTCCCTATACCTTTTACCTCTGGAGCTGTGAACCAAAATAGGCACTTTGGAGAGTAGCCTGAATCTGGTATTTTGTTATAGTAATGAAGAATTGACTAATACAGTGATGTCGGTGTTCCCAGAAACATAATTCTCAGCAGCTGTCTCTAGATGGACTGTTTCAATTGGAATAGCCTCATCACTGCATTGCAATTGTAGGTCCTTGGAGAAATCAAGGATTGGGAAACAATATCATTATTCTAACTCAGTTTTGGCTTTAAACTCAGAGTTCTTTTCAAGTTAGGAAATAAGCAAGTATATATTTGTTATATGTATATTTGGCTCATTTATTATTTAACATATGTTATTGGGACCCAGGTGCTGTCTTTGGGAAATGTACTCCATATTTCTTTTTGGGAAATAACGCATATATACATTAATTCGGTAATAACAAAGTTGCAGGAGTTATCTTAGCAACTACATGGAACAGACAGGGTGTTAAAAATTTGCTGTGGTAATAGAGACAAAATTTCTGATTATTGTTTTAAAAAATGTTTGAATGGGAAAACATTCTAGAAATAATTTAATTCATTATTTACCAGGCTTGAAGTCAATTAAGAGTTGACTTTTAAAATGTTTTCTTATATTTGTGTACTTAGCACCTATTTTTATTTGGTTACTATTTTTCTTTAAACCAGTATCCTCTTATCATTTAAATAAAGCAAATCATAACACAGATGTAATAGAATTAGTCTTCTATGCAATAAATATAAAATAATGTACAATAAAGATAAAAACAATATTTAAATTGTAGCTTTTGCTTTGGAAGTCCATGAACTTAAAGCTTGTACCTCTCTATTAAAAAAAAAGTTTTGTTTTGTTTTTTGTTTTATTTTGGGGGTAGTAAGAAGCTTTGAAAGCTCTACTAGCACAAAGATGAAACTTTCTCATTGACTTTTACAGAAAAGTTAAAAAGACAATTGAAACTAAAATACTTTTCTTACGTTTAGGTTCATTATTATTCAGTACTTTTTATCAGCTCATTTACTACTTCTGCTAATATAGAACCCAAATTTTGATACACATTAATTTAGTTTTCAGAAGAAAACCTAGATTCACAGAGATTCTTATTGGTCAAGCCACTACTTGAACATGAATCTCCTGATGCCCAAACTCTTCTCTGCACTGCAACTGAAAACACAGAAGCAGGGTTTTCAAAGGGAAACTGAAGAGGTTTTTTGGAGGGAAACTGTCAATTTGGAGCATGGCCTATTTGAGCTGTCTTGTGACCAGTTGTGGTGATGCCTTTAGTGATGGAATGATCATGCTTTCCTGTCTTGTTTTAGTGGATTTATTATTCCCTCTACTTGTTTATGTACTTTGCTTGCGTTAAACATAGTATATGTAGAATTTGACTTTTGGAGGCTCTTGCAATTGAGAGACTGAAACTCAACTTCAGCAAATTAGTGATAAGTACCATCCCCCTCCTCCTCTACTGCCTCCCCTAAATTGCATGTGGCAAAGTGATGAACAGCTGGAATTTTGCTATTACCCCGGGAACAGTTTATTTTGACCTTGTCATAATCTACCTGCTTGATATTCCTGGTACAGTACCTCTCCTCATCAGAGATCTTGAAGCAAGTGTCATATTATGTTCTTTAAAATGAAAGTTAAAGTAGAGTTTAGGATGACACCAAGGCAGTGCACTGGGGGTGGAGGGAAGGGCAGGGCAGGATCTGAAGCTCATTACCATTTTCTCTAAGACAATTCTTCATCACATTTTTCATTAAGGTATTTTGCACATTACCTCACTGTGAAAGAAAAAGAGCCACAGAGCAGCCCCAAAAGGGCAGATTTAAAATCACATAAATGCTTTTGAGTTTTATGACTTTTTCTCCTCTGAGGATACATAGTATCTTATTTGGGTCTTCTTTTAATTTTTGCTTATTCTTGCTTTCAGTTCACTCTTTTTTTTTTTGATGCCGAAAATGAATTTCTTAAGTACAGTGTTTTATTTTCTTACCTTATGAAAGTGAATTTAAGATGCATGTTAAAGAAATGATTGTCTGAGGCTTTTAAAGTCTTGCCCTTTGCCTGAGTTTTCTATTGCTGCTATAAAGAATTACTACAAACAATATCTTCGAACTATACAAATTTATTTTTCTATATTTCTGGAGGTCAGAAGCCTGACATGGGTCTCCTTGGTTAGTACAACTGTGTCAGTAGGACCACATGTCCTTCTGGAAATTTTAGGGGAGACTCCATTGCATCACTTTTTCCACTTTCCTTTGCTCCTGGCCATCAGCTCCATATTCAAAGCCATCAACTACCGGTGAAGAATTTCTCATATTGCATCCATTTGACCCTAATTCTTCTTCCTCTTTCTCTTCTTTTAAGGACCCCTGTCCTTCTACTAGGCCCATCAGGATCATCCAGGAAAATCTCTTGAAAAGTTAGCTCATTAGCAAATTTAATTTTCTTTTGTCACTTAAAGTAACATAGTTTTAAGGGATTAAAATGTGGACATTTTGGGAGGCCATTATACTGCCTTCTATTGTATTTTCTTCAAATAGATCTTTATATTTTTATAAATAGAAATGACAAAATATGACTTGGTTGAAGATGTTATGGATCAGTTAATTAATTTTAAAATCAAATATGCCTCATTATCCAGATTAATGTTTTCTGAATACAGTATATTTGCATTCAAAATGTGATTCACAATGAATGTTTAAGTTTTCATAGTTAGGATGGTAGCATTAGAAGTATTCTCCAACTGGCCTTTCACTTTTAGCCTTTTATATGTTTTGAGTATTTACTTGCATGTGAAGATCGTAGAGATACTGGCCAACTCTGGTAGGTGGAATCTATGAAGTTTGGTTATGATGTGCTTTTCAATCTACTGATTTTTCCCTCTCTCTCTTTCCAGGTCCCTTTTTCCATATTATCCCTGGATTTCCTTCTACTCAAAGCTTTTCACTGTATAATTATTCATTTGAATCATCCTAAGCATTTTAATAGAGAACTCAGGTCTTCCATTACAAAGATAAAACTAAATTCTTCCTTGGTCTGGATTAATTTTAATTAGGTCTTGCCTAAGCCAAAAAGATTCTGAATTATTTCTGAATACAGGCTTAGGAAGTGAGAAGATAAATGGAATGATGGACATAGGTCTGTGATGGTGAACCTGTGGCACACATGCCACAGAGGGCTGTTCGTGTCATTGAAAGTTCTAAAAGATTCACCATCACTGATATAGGTCATTCAGTTTTTCAAGCTTTACCATTAAGGGATTCACAAGGAGAGAAGAATTCATCTGCAAGGTGGTAGACCTGGGCAACCATGGTCCTCCTGCCCTTTCCTGAGCTTTGTTTGCGTCTCTCTGTGTTTATGCTTTACGTCATACAGTAAAGGATCTGGGGAACTAAGGAGATATGTCCACCTAGAGTCTCTGGCCTTCTTTTCCTACAGTCTCATGACCCAGACTTCAGAAATCCTTACGTAATTGACACCACTGTTGATTTCAAAATCTCTGAAGAATTCTCTCACCTGCTCACAGTCTTAAAGGCAAGATTTTTTAAACTAATGTGTACATACCCAGGCCCAGGGAGTATGAAGTGAGTATATTTGTGAGCATGGAGTACTTTCTGGACAGAGCCAGAACTTGTTTTCAGGGCTATAGACATACATGCCTGTGAGGCCTCAGATATTGCTGGATGAGGTGGTGGTGTAAAGAGAAGTGAGTTGGGCTGGGGATTTAGCTCAGTGGCACAAGCACCTTCTTGACAAACATAAGGTCATGAGTTCAACCTCCAGTACAAAAAAAGAAAGAAAGAAAGAAAGAAAGAAAGAAAGAAAGAAAGAAGAGAGCAAAGTGGGGTAGATTAAGTGTTAAGGGCTAAGGGTGGGGTGTTCTAATGATGTGATCACTCAAGGGCTGTTATTGGACTCAAAGATGTTGTCAGTCAATTCTATACTCTTGAATCTTTTTCCCTTAAGGGGAAAAGATGTGTTCATAATTTGTGAATTTAATTAATTCTGTTTGAATCTCCAATTAAGGAAGTTGAATGATACATAGCTGAATGCAGTAAATTTACTGATTCTTCAAATCTTCAGAAGGCACCAATATGCTATCTTCAATAAATATTTGCACTCCCACTGCAGATGTGGGGTTAATCAGAGTGCTGTATGAAATAATGCAGATTATACTCAGTCTCTACTTTTAATGAACTTCTATTTTTAGATAAGATTGTTTATCATGAGAGACATTCTTAGTATACTAAAATTAACCACCATGTGATTGTAGCCTTTACAGCAATATCGTGCTTGTGTCTGGCATCTGTGCATGTCTCCTTGTTAATTCCTCGATCTTTCCATTTATTTTTCATGTTCACAAAGGTTTATAGACATTGACTACTGTTTATATGAGAAATTCCTTGGTGAGTCTTAGTGGTGGCCACTTTGCAGGGTTTCGGTTCAGTTGAGCGAGAACTTTGATAGTCAATCTACAAGGCTCTCTGGAAGTCTAGTACTTAATTGAAATGCTGTCCCCCTGACTGGGTTTCATTGTCAGGTATGAAGGGGTGCTGCTTTTCTTGCCTCCTTTTTTCATATTGCTTAACCCTCCACATGCACTTGCTCCTTGTGTTCTTGTAGGCAATTTTCCCTTTTGCTAAAACATTATGTGGATAAAACAGCAGTGATTTATTAATAATATTCAGATCCCTTGGGGCTGGGATTGGACAGTATGACGATGATACATTTGTATACTTTTTTCCATTTGATATTCAAATTGTTATATATAGTATGGATTTTCACACAACAACACTGAATTAGGCTGAATGTTGCTTCTTTATATACTAGTCTGCTCTACACTGATGGGGGACTTTGAAGCTAAGGTGCTAATAGTAGCTATTGGAGCAGCAACTGGAAGCTTTTGTCCAGTGCTTATCCCTTTTATACCAGGTGGCACCTGAGCTCTGTATGGAACTCCCTCCCACATGACCCCTACCATGCTTTGTATTATTTGAGAACTAGTGACTCTCAGACATCGCTTTTTGAATTTGAAAAGGTAGTGTCCGTGCCTTGGAATTCTGCGTATAGTGCTTGCACATTGCTCTTATTTGTATTCATTGGTTGGTTTGGAGAGCGTGAAAGTATTCTTACCTATACACACATTTGTGTTATAATAAAAAAATGTAAGAATATAGATTGGTATACATGTATATGTGTTGAGTGTGGCATTACCTTATGATTTTTATATCTACTATAACCAGCTGGAATTGATGTAAAAAAACTAGGTTGAGAATAATTTGTCTAACTGTTGATGATTTTCCAGAGAAGTGCAGATCAGATCAATTTTCCCTTAGATGGGTACAGTGAATTGGTAACTGGTGGTCAATTTAAACACCAGCCGAACTGAATCAGAGTGGTGCTGAGCATGAACGGCCCACCTGAGGACTGTTGCCAGCTTAAAAAGAAGACCTAGAGAGGCAGAGTGGTGTTGTGGGTTCTCCTAAGTGTTGTTATTGCGAGCCATTGGTTCTCCTGGAGAAGCTTGTCATGCTGGCTTCCCTGATATGAACTCGGCTGTTATTATTGGAGGAGCTCGGAACTGTGTTGCAGAGAAAGGCTGCGGTTTACTTTGGGGAGCTTTGGTCCTTACTTCAAGCATTGTTTCCTGGCTCTGGAGGGGAAGATGTGTGCTGTTTAATCTCCAGGAAAAGTACTTGGCTGTTCTCATTGTTGGAGGAGCTCAGGACCTCATTGTCACTGAGCATGGCTGTGGTAATTTTCAGGGGAGCCGTGGTCGTTCTTTTGAGCATCACTTCTTGGATCCACTGCAGAGCACTTAACCTACTGGCACAGATCTTTCACTCTGCTGACATAGGCTTTCTAGCTTCCACCACTGACTTTTGGGCCTTCCCAGTGCAGATCTATGAAATGGACTTGCCTGAGTCGTTGTTGTGGGCTCTAGCTTTTCAGCTGAACTCATGCAGGTTATTGCCATGGGATCCAGGCCCTTGGCTGGATTTTCTAGGTCTTTAGTGTTGTGGGCAGATTTCCTGCACTTTCTTTGTGCTTGACTCTTTGGGTGACCATTATAAATAATACTGAGAATTATGTGTTCTGTATGTAATTGATCCCCTTGCAACCCCTAACTACAACAATGGGTAAGGATTTAGAGTGGAGATACTTGTCTGCCACACTCTCAAAAAATAGCTTTCTCATCCTTTCCCTTTAGATCTAAAGAAATCTCATTTATAACGCCAAGGAAATGGGACTCAATACCACCTCACTAGCTACCAGTTCCAGCTAGACAGACTTATTAGTGGGACTTAGCCAGCACGTTGGCTGAGGTTTCACAGCAGATCCATAACAGTCTGCCCCTCAGTTATCTAAGCCAGGGAAGCATCTGTGTTTGCTGGCCCCATAGCAGTGCCACAGCCTTTGGGAATGGGGGAGTACCAGACGCTCCTAAGCTTCTACTAGCCCTTTTGCCGAAGGTGGACTTGTGGCTCCTAACAGGTCTATCACTAGGGCTTTCCATCTGGTAGAGTCTAGGACATCTGGTAGTGGCCCAGTATGAACATGAGCGTGCCCTGTCCACATTGTTATAAGTGTAGGCTTTTTAGATTTGTGGAAGAACCTGGGTAGCTTTGGAGCTCACTTTCCGTAACTCCTAACTGACTTTATTAGAAAGGATCATGAGATATTTGCCAAGCAGCAAGAAGGAATTTACAAAAAAAAAATAAATAAATCTCATAGGTGGAATAATCTTGCCCAACTGCCAGCTATGATATCAGGGCTTTGTCTGATTTTAAATCCATTTAACACTGCATGTGAAGGGCATTAAATTGCAGTACCTACACGGCCACCCTCTGGATTTAGATGTATGGTACACATTTTCAGACCAGCACTTTCACAAGCCTAATTCTTACCTAATACTGTTTGCTGGGAGTCTTGTAGCCAAAGCCTTCCAAATCAAAGAGAATCATCAGGGAGAACAGAAGGTAATCTTCTACCTTTAAGAGACAGGCCCTTATGCTGTTCCATTAACTGTCTTCCTTAAACATCTGAATGGTTTAAGTACATGGAGGAGTACATTTGTCTTTGTCTCCATCCTTATTATGCAGGATATGTATTAAACACACAGGAGTATGCACAAGCACATGCACACATACACAAATGTACATACTCCTATGAGGGAAGAGTTCCTGTGTCACTATTTATCATTCATCACAGTATATAAGATCTCTGTTATGAAATGTTCTGTCTCCAAAAACAGATATTGCTTCTCTTTTAGAAAAATATCCTTGGCTGGATCCCTGGAACTTTAATTAAAATCCCAATTGCTCTTAAAAAATGTTATTGCATTTCAGACAGCTTGGATGTAAAAGAACTAAGCCAGGAACCAGAATGTTTTGCCAGTGGGATGGAAAGGACTATAAGAACAGATCAAAGAACTGCCTGGGTTAATCTGATAGGTCTCAGGGGATGGCTCCTAGGGACAAACCTGCCACTTAATGAAGGCTGGTCCATCAGCTTGGGTCCCCAGATTTGAAGATAATTATCTGAAGCAGTCACAGAGTTTCTTCCATTTGTGCTCTTGACATTGTCTGAGTTGTTTTGAACAAAAACGAAGAAGATGATCATTAACTAATTAGTGAATTTATTTACATTTTGAGATTATTCATGGCACTATTTAACTTTTTCTCCTACACTAGGCTGTGAACCATACAAAGGCGGGAGTCACATACATTTTGTATACTACCATATCCTTGGCACCTGATCTGTAAGATGGTATTGGTAGGTGCTTAGTAAAGACTTGTAGAATGTGCATGGTGGCCTGTGACACACTGGATATGGGGATATGAAAGTGACTAAGACAGTTCCTGTCCTAGAGGAACTCACAGGCTAATGTGGGTATCAAAAGAATGTGGAACTATTGATTATTACAAGTTTCTATTTCTTGTGCAACTTTTTTGTGCCAAAAACTTTCAGATTTTAACTCTCAAGTTTACTTGATAAGAATTTTTTCTTTTACAGAAGAGAAAGCAGTATAAGGGAATTTAATTGGCTTACCCAAAGAATCCTTTCTTCTAACTCAAGTTGATCTCTGCATTGAACATACGAGCAGCTCTGCTTTTCCTTATGACTTTATGCTTCAAGGTAAAGTTTTTCTGATGTTCTTAACAGAGAATTAAAGAAGATAAAAAATACTGTTTAGCAGAGTAATTATAAGAAGTAGCTTCTATTTTCATGGGCCACATGAGCTTTGTCTTCAAAATGCCTGTTTGGATTGGGCTCCTCCTGAGGGGGTGAAGGCAATGGTGAACAGAGCAGCAGGGTGGCGCTGGGTGGTGTGGATGAGCCCTTGGCTCGGAGTTATTCTGTACTATTCTTATTCTCACTGTGGTTTAAACTTGTAGGACCAAGATCTGCCTGTGCTCACCATGTAGTGGTGGGTAGCAGCAGACCAGCCACTAAGGATGGTGAGGCCATGTTCTTCTCTTACATGTCTAAGGAGCGGCATGAAATGTTTTTCTACCACCAGAGATTTAGAAGTAGAGCCTGAAGGAGTTGTTCTTGTGAGCACCTGGACACCTCTTAGGACCTGACACTCTTTTGAAGAGGATCTTCTGTGGGTGGCAGCCTGACTTCTGGCCCTGAGTGTCCATTCACTTGAAGATTTCAGAATCTCATACTCACTAAGATGCTCCCTGGAACAGGAGCTGAGGGAAAAGGATGGTAGAAGTTGTCGGATAAAGTGCTTTCTTCATGCCGCAGATTTCTCAGTGGTCCTCTGATGAAAAAGAACAGGAGGTCATGCCTGTGAATACTGGGATCCCAGCTCTTCAGACTGAAGGTTTACCTCCACCAGGCTGGTTTGTTGATGAGGGGCTTTAAACAGCAACATAGCAGAAGTCAGGAATTCTGCATTCTCATTTCAGGCTTGCTTTTGCCTAGTTTCCAAAATGGAATAGAATTGGCTTCATTGGAGGTATTCATATTTGTTTTGGCAGTCATCATAGAGTCCAAGCCTGCCTTTCTTTCTCATTCTACAGATAAAAAACAGAGGCTTAGAGAGGTAATGTGAAGGAACCAAGAGATTTGAGTTTTCTTTTGTCTTCAGCTTTGGCTTCTCAACGGAGTCAGAACTTTGTAGACCTAGGCTTGGGGTCAAACTGAGTAAGTCTGAGGTCTTCCTGTGGTGGGATGATTCACTAAGACCCAGATGGTCAGGCAGCTTGAGTACCTGTGTAGCTTGAGTCTGAAGGTGAGGGTGGGTGAGATATGCTCCTCTGCCAATGGCTGTGACAGTGGTCTTGAATTTCAGTTGCTCCTGTATGGTGGTGTGTTTGTATGTGGGGACACTTGAACATTCTAGGAGATTTTTCAAAATACACATGCAAACTCTGTTGCCTCACATTGCCGCCAAGAAGGAATCCAAGATGATGAAGGGATGGCAGTGAGCATGAGTTTTTATAAGCAATTCTGACTCTCCCATGCTGAATCTGCTGTGGTACTACTGACAGTGGTAAACTCTGCAAGGGTGAGTCTCCTAAGTGCCATTGTGTTATCCATAGCATCTGGTGTGTAACTCAGTAGATATTTTTGAATGAATGGGTGAAACAAATAGAAGTGGTGAGATCAAAAATCTGGACAAGAAGGAATGAGCACTAGAATGTGAGGAAGACTAGATTTGCCTCAGTCAATACGTTTTATTGAGCATGCTTAAAGGTGAGCCTGGCTTTTATAAGCCTTCTGGCCATTGACTCTCTATCAATAAACATAAATACTGCACTGCCCTTGACCTCAGGAGTTAAAATAATAAATAGCTTAATTGGTCATCATTAATTCCACTTCGAATTTACTGTAGATAAGTGTGGCCTTGGAAAGAATTACTCCCACACTCAGCCCAGGGATTTTTATCCCCAAGCCTCCCAAAGGTGTACCTGTGGCAAAACAAATAAGATCTGCCTCTTCCCTCCTCCCTCCCATCGGTAGCACATTTGCTATTGCGTCCAGGCAAATGATCGTTTGCAAGGTTGGATGGGTAGTTAAGCCACACAAGCACAATGCGATATGACAACATCCTTCATGGTAATATCATCCTTCTCATTACATTTGAATATAGATTACCAGTGTGCAATGCCTGCTGACCCCACTCCCTTGTGAGGTTTAAGAGTTCTTCAGACAAGGTGAAGTCCACATGTGCTCCCCAGAAATAATTAGCCTATTTGTAAGTCTAAACAAAATTACAGCTATCGTCTCTAAGAACTTAATTTGCCAATGTCTTTTTCCCCCTATCCTTAATTATGTATGTATTTATAGGCTTACAGGCTCGAGCCACCTGCCTGCTCAACACTTGCATACAACAATATCTCTTATACACCATTTAATGGCTAAGAGCTCTTCTTTTATTCTCTCTTTGCTTCAAACTGTACATTCAAATATCAGTACTCAGCTCGGCTTCTGATTATTAAGACATGTTTTTCTCCACTTCCTTGAAAAGCTGAGTACAAGCCTTTTAGCATTTTATCTGGGCCACACAGTAGTGGTTTTATACAAGAAATGAGAACTCGGTAAGTAAATCTATGTATTTATATGTCTAAAGTGCATTATAAAAAGAAGCAATAAATCCAGTTTTCTACATAAAAGGAATTAGATTTTCCAGTTTACCTCTGTACTGGGATTAATAAAATGTTCAACAAATAGCTGATGGAATGATCCATTTGAAGTTTGTAAAGGCATCTGGGGAAGCTGGCTGGAGTAGTCTTTTTTTTTTTCTTCGAAGAAAGGTTTCTGTTAATTTTTTGATTTAGTCTTGCTCCTGAATGACTATTTTAAAATGAGCTCAGGACTGTTACCTGCCTATTTCTGCATGGCTGAGCAAATTCATCTGTAAATCCAACTTTCTCTTCATTTCCATCACTATGCGTCTCCAAATTACAGAGAATTCATTCCTGAGCTGGAGATGTGCCAGAAGTTTTTCATCTAGCTGTCTGTGGGCTGCCTTTTTCTTTCCCCTCTTTGAGGCTTTCTGATGCCTAGAGTGAGCTCAACTCAAAGGTTTCCAGCCTCACACTCGCCTTGCATTCCCCCACAGTCACATCTAGCTCTGTGATTCTGAGGAATACCGTGTGCCAGCTTCTGATTCACAGTCTCCTTTTACCTGCAGGTGTTCCAGAAACTTCAAAATGCGTCTGGTAATGTATTTGCTTCTCTAAACATGCCACTTTGGTGTTCATTATATGCAGCTGCTTATTATTTTTTTTAAGTCTGTCTTTTGAATAACATGCATGCAAAAGGATGTCAAAGGAAGCCTGTACAACAGTGTGGGCTTAATTATTGGTCTAGGTGAGTGTGTGCCTTATGTCCTTTCTAATGTAGGTGTGTGTATGTAAATGTGTATTATTTATGTACACATATGTCTGTGGAGGCAGATTTTGCTAAAAGAATCTCACTGAAAGCAATACTTTTTATGTACAATCAGGTTTTCTAATCAGATCTGTAAACATCTTGCACATCAGTAGCAAGTAGAGAAAAAACACATTTTTCAAGCCCATGCAAATGCCATGCTTTACATACATATTTAATAACTCTCCTTTCTTAAAAACCAGGTGGTTGGTGTGTGTGTGTGTGTGTGTGTGTGTGTGTGTGTGGTGTGTATGTGTGTATGTAGGGGATGTTGGCTTTTAAAATTTTGAAGTTACCTTGCTGCTGCATGAGAATTTCTACCCCATGTTACCTGCCTTATTAAAACTCGGTAATCACTGAGGGGAAGAGATGTGGTTCTGCTTCGAGGTAACCCCAGAGGGATGTTGAGCCGCTGCATTCAGCAGGCATTTTAAGTATTCTAAATATTAGTGCTCAAATGATAAGTAGATGGGGTGGATTTGCCGCGGCTGAATCCCGCTATGTTTTCTGGATTGTAGGAATCACATTCACACTGTACATTTAGTATGTGCATGTGTTTATTGAACTCTAGTAAAGCAGCATGAGAGTACATGCTCATAAATCACATTATTTATTTTCCAATGAGGGCACTAGATTCTAAAATTAAGAAATTACTTAGTAATTAATAATACATTTAGCATCCCTTGTCTTACTGGATGAGATTTATATCCTGGGGACTTGCTCTTCTAGTTAGAGAGATGGATGATTTAAGGTTCAGACTTAATTGCTATTTCAAATTCTTAAGCTACAGAGATGCTTGCACTATTTTATTTAAAAGACTTAGTTTGAAGAATGTGTATGTGTATTTCTAACTGTAGTGGTAAGTTAATTATGACTATCCGAGCTGTATGGTTAAGTTGGCCTGAGTATACTCACTTGTGTAATAGAAACTTGCTTTCTTGTCTTCATATTATAATACTGTAACTCCTATGCTTTGCTTTGTGCTCTTGCTTCTTGAGATCAATAATTATTAATTGTTGTAAGGATGAGAAAATAATGTAGTGAATCAGAATTCACAAAGCAAGTAGATTGAAACAGCAGTTTTCTAAGTAATTAAATAAAATAGATTTGACAAGTGGATTTCCTTATGCACAATTGGTTGAAAAATGGAAGCATCTTAAATATTAACCTGTTCAGTGGAACAGATTAGGTTAATATCAATGCCATCTTTTAGTTCTTTTTATATTTAAAATAAGGACTTAGAGTAATTATTTTATATTGGCTAATCATTATCTTGCTTCATGATATTGATTATAAACAAATAATTGATTTTAATTTGTTTTGAGTTAGGGACATTTATAAACTTCAGTAAGTTAGTTTACTAAGCTGCAATAATAAAAATAAATATTATTAAAATCAATGTGAAAACTCCTTTTCCTTTTTATCACTTACAGAGAGGTGTGTACTTATAAAGGGTTGTGTATGTCTTTGAAAATCACATAAGTTTTAATGCTGGTTTGATAACTGTATTTAATTCATAATTACTAAAATAATACAGTAAAAATACATTGCTACATGTAAACATGGTTCCTTAAAAGAGAATATTATAATTATTAATGTTATACTCATATATTGCTCTGTGCATAACAAATTTATTTTAGGTGCTATTTCTTTATAATATTGTAACTACATGAAGATTGTATTATCTTCAAAGTAGAAATCTTGCCTTTTAAAGTAAGTATCTTGTTGAAGGTTTCAAACTGAATGTATAGGGAAACTTAAGATTTAGTAATACTTTTTTGTTTGTATTACAATGTGCATCAATGCATCTCTAAAATATTGAGGTATGTAAAAATGTTTCTCACATGTAATCACATTACAAAACACTTTCACCTTACCTTTGAAGTTGGCTGTTTTGTTTGAAACAGTTTCATACGTGTAAAAAGAATTTTTCTTTTTTCTGAGCTTGCATGGTGATGTGGTAAAAGGAAATTATTTTGTGCTATTTTGTAGGAAACATCATATATACTAAATAGTAAAAAGAAAGGATGTTGCATTTGCCATTTGTCCCTGATTATGACTTTCCTACTGAATTTCTGATGTACTACGGGTCTGGTCTTTATTTTGTAAAACAGATTTATATTACTCATGTACCTAAAATTGTTGTAAAGCACTTCTCTCAAATAACAGTTTCCCTATTATAGCACTGAGATTATCTTACCACACATTTAATTGTTTATGCTCATATATAGAATGAGGAATTGCAAACATAATTTGTAGGCTGCTCATGCATCCACAGTGGAAAATAGTCATCTTTAAGTAAGAATCATATTTATTTGTTAAACGTCATATTTCCAAGCTGTCTCCTGAGTTTGGGACAAAAGTGTAGGAGGGGAAGGAGAAGTCCTGTCTAAAAGAAAGGGGAAGTTGTTCCTGCTCTTTTGCCACTAGCAACTGTGTAGAGAGGCACAAAGACCTTCAGCCTGGTTTGAGTCTTGTGTTGTTGTTGTTGTTCTACTGGTTTGAAAAATGTCACACTGTATGGTTTTCCAGTAGACAGGAGCAGTTACAGTTACAGTTGAACTGGTCAAGAAAGATTTTCTAGAGGAAATGAGTCTTCAACTAAGTTATGAAGAAGATTATTAGTAGGAATTTGTAGATAGGAGAGGAAAAGCGATTTTGGGTGGATGGGAAAGAAAGATGGGAAGAAAAAAATCATGGCAGGAAACAAGAAGGTGATGACATTATGTGGACAATAGGGGCTGAATTGTTTTTCACTCCTGAAGTGAAGCTGAAGTGAAACTGAAAAACAATTACAGAGTTGGATCTTGAGCATTTTAAATTAATCTTTGTTAGCCTTTTAGATAGTGTGGAAAACTTTTTGAGAAAGCAAGCATTTGTTTTATTTTACTATACCAAATAACTCTGGAAAATAGTATTTTGAAGAGAGGACAATAGTTTTAATTAATGTTTCTTGAGCATTTATTGTGGGCCAGGTACTGCACTCAATACTTTCCATGCCTTATCTCATATAGTTCTCACTTACTATGAATGCATTTTGCAGATAAGAGAAACAGATTCTGAGAAATAATAAAATCTGTCCAGTGTTGTATAATTGAAGCAGATGGGATTGCAACCAGGATTCTAGAGCCCAGTCATCCAACCACTACACAGAAAAATCACTTTAGCTTGTTGCTTCATCTCTAGCTTCAGATTCAAACTGATATGGCTAGTTGTTTACAGGGTGTGTAATTTTATCCTCTGGAACCAAATGACTTCTAAGAGAGTAAAGGTAAAAGGTGGAGGAAGCAAAATAGAAGAGAGAAAACTGTCAGATTTGTCAGTCTCATTCAGCCCCAGTGGTAAGCACCAGGGAGAAGGATTTCCACCTTGGATGTAAGTGGCCAGTGCTTCTGCCTCTGTCGTGCTTGGTCACTGGCAGGGGGTTCCCAGGAGGAGCATAGCTGTGGCTCCGAAGTTGAGGAATATCCTGAATGCTCTGTAGCTGGAAGTTGTCAGTTAACTGTTAAGATTTTCTTTTAAGGAGATCTGAGAGGTGTGCCTTCTTGGTTGCCAAGGTAGTATCTTTATGATCCAGCCTAAGGATTTAGGGCAAAGTAAGTTAGATACCTGCAATTTAAGGATACACTTATTCTATGGATCATACACTTGCAGACTGAGCAACTCAGAATGACAGCCTCCTTAAATTTTGCATTCTTGATGCCTTGCCTGTCTCACCCTAGTCTCCAAAGCATTTAGAATTTGGCTCCTTATCCTCTGCCCAAAATGTACTCCTCCTTTAGTCTTTACTCTCTTAGAAGCTCTAACTTTTCAATGACCTTTTCCATCTTTAGTTTCTTTGCTGGCATTCAAATTAGTCTTTTCCTTGCTGCAACATCATCTGTATTAAATTTAGCTTTGCTTTATAATTTCAATATTTAATACTCTCCATTAGCCTAGATGATGAATTCCAAGCTTCTTTTTGTTGTATGTAAAGGTCATGTAAGATCTGATTGTGTGTACTATCTGTACTGGAGCAATTTCAATGATAAGCAGAGAATATCAAAAGTATTTACTTTTATTTATAGAATAGGTCATTTTTAATGCGGAGATTGCAGGATGGGTAGAAATTTACAGAGTTAAGAAAACAATCAGGAGATTTGGGTGTTGTTAGAGGGAATGGGCTACTCTGACTGAAATTTGTAGAATATGTAGAAGATTATAGGAAATATTCCTGGGAAAGTAAATTGGAGATCATTGAAGAACAATAGCCATGGAGTTTAACTTTCCGCTTGAAGCATTTTGAGCAGACAAGTGCCATGATCAAAATGTTCCATGTGGGAATGAATGTGGTCATGGTGTGGTGCACCACTCAGTGGAGGGCAGTCAGGAGGTAGGCAGACCTCTTAGAAGGCTACTTAGCTTTTACGGGTGAGAATAAATGGAATTTTGAACTGGGAATGTAAAGAATGAAAAAGATGTGAAAAAATATGGAGTAAGGATGAATAAGATTTTATGAATGATTACAGGAAGAGGTAAAAGAAAGACAGTATTCAAAGGGGACTTAAAACTTTGATCTGGATGGTGGGAAGCAGATATTTGGGAAGAATAAATGGACAGAAGTCTTTTACTGAGAGAAGATGACAAGAGACCAAGAGATATGTAAAGAAACATTTCATTTATTTTCCCAAGTGAATGTCATGTAAATCTTTCTTTCTTTCTTTCTTTTTTTTTTTTAACCTTAGGTACTGCTAGTTCAACTCCTCAATTTTTGTCTGGTTTTAAATTTACTGTTATTTACAGATTTTGATTATAATCTCTTTAATAAAAGATTAAGGCATGGGAAACAAAAATTACATTTACAGACATGAATCAGTCTGATAAAATTTAGTTTCTATTTTCTAAATTCAGCTGTAAAAAGACCCTCTTTTGAATCCATACAATTTCTAACAGACAGTTTGTGTGAATTATTATTATTATACCTTTTCTTTTTCAGAAGTTTCCTTGTCTTCTATAGATCTGATCTTGTCTAGCAGAGGGTAGCTGGACTGGCCTATCTAATTGAACATTGTATTCTTGAGGTAGACAAAAGTCAACATGATTATCATGAGCTGCGAATACCTTCTCATAGCACATTGTTAGAACCTAGAAGCAGAATGAATGAGTAGTTAAAATCACCTGACTCTGGACCTGAACTTCCTAGGTTCAGATCTGAGCTCTGTTATTAATTAGCTGGATAACCTTGAGAAGTTTACCTAAATTTCCTAGACTTTGGTCTTCTCATTTGTGAAACGACAATAATAACAGGATCTTCCCTGTAGCGCTGTTGGAAGGAATAGGTGACTTAGTGGTTGTACAGCACTTAGAAAGGTGTCTGGAACACAGAAAGCACTCTATGGCTCTTCCTTCTTTATGAAATTTCAGTCTCTTCAACATTGTTTCTCCTTAAGAGTGAAGGGCCTGCTGATTCAAAATACAGAGAACAGACATTTGCAATTTTTTGCTGCTCTGTTTTAATCCAGTGCCCACTAAATCCCTGATATTATGCACATGAGTTTAGTAATTTCTTGTGGAGTCTGTACTCATTGTTGGCAAAGTGAGGTTATTGCTTATCAATGGTGGGGCAAGAGTAAATTAGCACAACTACCTCTAGATGACATTTGATATCCATCAACATTTTATATACACATTTATCTTGACCTATCAATTTTATTTCTAAGAATTTTCTATGGGTTTTCTCAAAAAATTGAGGAAAGACATATAATAAAGTTACTATTGGTAGTATTGTTAATGATATTAAAATATGTAAACAACTAATTAGTCATCCAGGGAAACATAATTAAATAATTTACAGCATATTCATGTAATGTAATATGGCATAACAGAGCTTAAAACCATTAGATACATATACATGGATATGAAAAACTATGCAAACATACTTTTAGAAGAAAAATGGTATTTTTCAGAGCAGTAAAAATAGATATGTATTTATATATATTTGCTTATATAATCATAGAAAATTTAAAATGTATGTGAGAAATTGCCAGTAGCTTTTGCCAGTGGGAAGTGGAAATGTGTGTAGAGTGAGTATTTTTGCTTTTCATTTAATATATACTGTTTGAATTTTTAGACATGGGCCTGCATTGATTTTACAACTTATGAAAGGGGAATTTTTAAAAATAGTGAAGAAAACCCATTTATTCCCTCAACCCCAAGACAATAATTTTTTAAAAGACTAGTGCTCATACTTTTAATGCTTGGTATAATATTTTTGAATAATTGAGTCAACTATCATCTTAAGTTAAAATAGAATGTGTATCAACTCACTGCCAAAGCCCTACTTTGCTCTCAGGGAGCAGAAACCAAAATGACTAAAGGGGATTTTCTAACATCAAGTCACAGGAGAGTCTTAAGTTCTGTGGCAAAAATTTCTGTTGTTCAAAAGTTCATATACTTAGAGAGGAAATATTAAACCAAAAGCGTTAGGTAGAAGGGAACAGTGAGTCCATGGCTTTTCCTCAGAACTTATTAATGCTAACCTAGGGAGACATTCCGCATGGGCCTTTTTTGCATTAAGGTTTTTCTGTATTTCTAGGATCCTTCACTTAGTCTTTTGCAAAATGCTATATAAAAGTTACATTGCTTTTGGGTTTTGAGGGCAGAAGTAATTTGCATGCAGAGATAATCAGGTTTCCTTGCCCTTTGTAGTTTTAAAAGCGCTTACACACATTGTCTCATTTGATATAAATGAGGCATTTAGGACAAGAATTATAAAGCTCATTTCCTATTCTGGCTTCTGAGGTTTACAAAGGTTATGTGACAGGCAAGTCAGTGTGGAGCTGAGCACACAGGGCCCCTAGTTATGTCTTGGCTGCCCTGGTCACTACAGCCAAGGGCATGGCTGTGTAGCACACACAATCACTAATATAGTTGTGAAGTGGTTTAGTGTTATATTGGAATCACTTTTACTGTGGTCTAGGGACATCCAATAATAGCTGATTTAAATTTCTCAAGTTAAAGAATTATAAACATTCTTTCAAATTGTTAAAAGAGTGCATGTAAGATCCAGGTAAAACTAGTTTCCTCTTTGACTTTATCCCTTACTGTCTATATAATTTTGGACAAATTGTTTCCTTATCTATAAAATGGATAATGATAACTCTAAACTTCCAGGAGTGTTCTTGAGAGTTTAAATGACATAATGTATGACAAGCACTTGACAGAGTGTGCAGTCCATAGTACAGAGTCAATAAGAAATGGTGACAATAATAATTACTAGTAATATCATAAATAAATTATAATCCAGTTCAGTGCAATAGATAGTTTTGAGCCTTCACTTCGAGGTGACAGCCAGAGCTGTATCCCATAATGGGCACCAAACAACTTCTTACCTATTAAAGAAAATTTACCTGAACCATAAAGAACCATCTAAGCATGGGCAGAACAGTTGCCTGAAATTTCCCCCATCTTCAATGCAGAGAACTGGGCATCCCTGCCTAAAGAGACCTCTGCAACTTGAATCAGAATCCACAAGTTTAGCTGTTAATGGTGAATACTAAGATGAGCTAGATAGAAAGAAGAAAATTATGCAAGACCTTTAACCAAGGATCAGTCACTTTTCCTGAGAGAACAACTGTAAGATTTTTTTATCCTCACAGTTTTCTTCAATTTCTTAAATGCCACCTTCTTAAATCAGATTTTGGGAGAAATCTGAGAAGTCACAACCCAGAATATACAAAACAATAAAGGGATCTGTCTATTATTTAACTTAAAAGTACTTCGTTCATTCTTCAAGTTTTACAAAATTGTTTTTCTATACTACACAATTATTCATTCTTACACAGAATGAAAGAAGAAAAAAAATCATTAGAAACAGTGCTCATATTTAGTTAGGTCTATAGTTATTAAACTTTTACAAATAAATGTATTTAATAAAAACTATAAAGGTGTATGGATACATGTTATCACCTCTCAAAGCCAAACAATATATCATGTACCTAGTTTCACATCAATAAATAGTTTTCTATAATTTCATTTCCAAAGGTCATATGGTATTCCAATTGATAGAAGTTTCAAAACTTAACTAAATCATCTAAACTTGAATGCTTAGGTTGTTTTCTTTCTGTGAATTTTTTTTTTAAAAATCATGGTACACATTCTTTTTTAAAATTCTTAGAATAAAGGTTCTTAAAGTGTAAATACATTTCTAAGGTTTTTGGTATGAAATTGTCCAGTTAAATTTTACAAGTTTGATTTTTATTATTAATACAAACATGAAATTATTTTAGTGACTATTTAAGTAAATGTAATTTTTTCTACTTATTGTAAAAGTCGAATACTTTCATAATAGCCTGTGTTGCTTATGTCAAGAATAAAAAATTATCCTTATTAATGCCAGCTCCTGTTTTTGCTTTTATACTTCAAAGATAGTATAGTTTTAAGATAGTGTGTTATCAGTTATATTCAGGAAATTGTAATGATTATCAGAATATAATTAGATTTTGGTGGAATGTCACAGAAAATGTGGAAATAATTTGGAGGAAAAGTTACTACAAGCAAACTTCCCTGGAGCCCATTAATTCTACCCACACACCCCTTTTAAAGTGTGAGAATAAAACAATCAAGAGCATATAAACCTTTCCACTGTGGTTATTGTCACATCAATTTTCTTCAGGGCTGGAAGTAACCCTGCTTGAGCCTTTCTGCACCATACTAGGCTTCACAGGAGAAATGTTAAGATTGGAACCTTTTCAGCAGAAATTACTCTTGATGACACCAGCCCTTCTGTCAGAGTAATTTCTGCTGGAAAGAAAGCATCTGAGTTAATGGTCTAATAAACTGAGTTAGTGTTTCATCTTGGCAAAGGATTAATTAGGGGGAAAGAAACTAACATTTATTCTGTTTCCTATTTGACAGGCCTTTTATTATTACATTGCTGTGTTTAATACTCTCTATCAACCTGTACGGTAGGTGTTATTGTGGGGATTTTATAATGAAGGAGCTAGAGTTCAGACAAATAGAGAATCATTTCTGAGGGCCACACAGCTGCCAAAGTCAGGGTTTGAACCCAGATTCCCTGAGTCTGGATTTGTGCTCTGGATCTTTTTTGTTTACTGGGTATACAGAAAACTTGACTGTTTCTCTTTTTTTCATTTTCATTTTTTATTTTTGTACTGGGACTCAGACTCACAGCCTTATGCTTGCCAGGCAGGTGTTGTGCCACTGAGCTACACCCCATTCAGCCCAGCTGAATGGGGTGGGGGTGGGGTCGAACCCAGGGCCTCTTGACCACTGAGCTAGAGCTCCTACCAATGAGCTACACTCCCAACCCTTGCTTCCCTTTTAAAATATTAATTGGAAATATCAGCATACTCTGAGCCAACTAACCTGAAAGTTTCCCTTTAAATTTAATCCATCAGACTTAGAGATTGTACCCTAAAGCTGTGTCAGTTAAGATGCTTGCGGACCCTTGGACAAACATCAAGAACATATAAAGAATTCAAAAACCATTAGACTCCCCAAAATAAAAGACCCCATTGAAAAAGGGGTAACTGCAATGAATAGACACTTTTCAGAAGTACACATGGCCAATATGCACATGAACAAATGTTCAACATCAGTGGCCATTAGAGAAATGCAAATTAAAACTACATTGAGATATTATCTTACCCCAGAAAGAATGGCCATCATCAAAAATCAAATAATAACAAATGCTGCTGTGGATGTGGGGAAATAGGAACTCTTGTACATTGTTGGTGCAAATAAGGATTTAAAAAGATTTTCAATTTTATTAGCCATTGGGAAATGTAAAGTAAAAGGCCAGTGAGATACCATGTACAAATGAGAATGGCTAAAGTAAAAATCAGCAATAAAACCAAATGCTGATGAGGATGAGAGAAACTGGGCTACGCATACATTTCTGGTGAAGATACAGTAAGTTACAGCCACTCTGGAGTAAAATGTGACAATTTTAAAAATGAAATGTATGCTTATCATTCAATCCAGTAATTTATCTGTTGGATATTTATACCATAAAAATGAAAACTCTGGGGGTTGGTGTTGTGCCTCTGTGGTAGGCCTCTTGCCTTGCATGCACAAGGCCCTGGATTTGATCCCCAATACCACAAAAAACAAAACAAAACAAAGCAAAGGAAAACAGAACAAAACAAAACAAAAAAATGAACTCTGTTCACACAAACAACTGAATACAATCATTTATAGTAGCTTTCTCCATAGTAGATAAACACTGGAAGCAATCCAAATGTATTTCAGTGCATGACTTGTTAACCAAACTGTGGTACATTGTACCATGGAATATTACTCTGTAGTAAAACTATTGAGAAATACAGTTTGGGCATGTGTAGTAAATAACGCTGAGTGAGGAAAAGCCAGTATCAGAAGTTTGTGTATTGCATGATTCCATTCATAAAACATCTTGGAATGACAAAATGAGAGAGATGGAGAATAGATGAACCGTTTCTAGGAGTTGGGGTGGGGGGGAGTAAAGGGAGGGGTGGCTGTAACAGGATGCGTGGGTGAGTCTTGTGATGGAACTGTTTTATAATTTTGACCGTGAGGGTGATTCATGGTTTACGTGAACCTGTGCAAATGCTAAAACTACATAGAACTGAATACACATGAAGTGTGTGTAGGGTTGGTTAAATCTAATTTTAGTCAGTAAATTATGTCAATTTTCTCACTATAGTATGTCCTATTATGCAAGAAATCATTAAGGAAAATTAGGTGAAGAGTATACAAGATCTTTCTGTATTATTTCTTGCAACTGTATATGAATCTTTAATTACCTAAAAGGAAAAGAATGTGAGGGAGAGAAACGGGTGTCCTAGAGAAGATGAATTCAGTTTGGAAATGCTGAATTTGAGAAGCTGGAGAAATCTAGTAGGAGGTTTGTAGGACAGTTCCAGAATGTAAGAGTAAATGTTGGGTAGAGGAATGTTAGTAAATCTAAGGATTAGGAAAGTTTTTGCTGAGATTACTCAGAGTGATAATAAGACCTTATTAAAAATAAGAGTTCAAATAGTTACTCTATCATTAAAGGCCAGATAATGTGCAATCTCTTTAGACATACACAGTCTTCACAACAATTCCAAGGTGTTGCTATTATTATTATACTCATTTTACAGATGAGAAATGGAGGTCTAGAAGAGTGAAATAAATTTTCCATACAGTAATAAGAAACTAGAATGCATGACTCCAAATGTTACCTTGGCTCTAGAACTGGAGAAGGGCCTAGGGACAAAGTAAATTTCATGTTTTAGCAGAAAAAAGGAAGCACTTGAACATGACAGAGGAGAAAATCCCATGTACAAACCATTTATGTATTTTAAATTTACCACGGATTTGATCTAGTCCTGTTCCTCAGATTTCAGATGCATTATACTAATTTGCTAGTAGGGAAATTCATAGATTCTCTATGCACAAGACTGTTAGATGGGTGAGTGGCTTCTTACAAGCACATGGTTCAGGTGGGTCAGGCTGGCCTGGTGTCAATTCATGGAGTCAGTGGACTAGGAAGGGAAGTGAAACTTATCTGGGACTTAAAGTGAGAATAGTGAACTGGGTGTGTCATGTTTTAGGAAAGGGAAGAAGGGGAATGGATAAAGTGAAACCAGATGTGAGGAAGTCATGGTGCAAATAGGCAAAAATGAGATGATTCTGGAGCTGAAACCAGTGCTGTAGAAAACCTGCGGCCATCCCATCCCCAGGACCCTCCCTGAAAGGTCGAACTGGGGCTCATCATCCATTTATTTGTCTGCCAATCTTGGGATTCTCAGTTTTTCTTTTCACTACATTGGTCAAGTGAAAGAATTGATCAAATCGACCAGTGTCTGGGTTTATGTGTACATAAACATCAGTTTCAGGAGCAAGAAATAAAATGTGTATTTTTTTCTTACGTGCTCTGATTTCCCCTGCTAATTAGTATCATAATTCCTGCAAATATAGCTGAAAACTAACATCTTAGGTATTATGGAAAGTATCAGTTGAGGAACTCTCAAAATTGAACTAATAATTAATGTTGACATACAGAAATTCTAAGCGGAATGTTTCTTAGGGTATTTCTAAGTACTTCAAGCACTGTCATCTTTTTGATTTGTTAGTTTGTAAATTTTTGCTAAATTATATTGATTAGTAAAAATGCTCCTGGAATACATGGGTGATTATTAGGTATAGGGCAGGGAAGATTATCAGAATGAGCATCTTTTTTGGGTCTGTTGTAACAAAATATCACAAACTGGTTGGCTTATATACCAAAAGTGTATTTTTTTTTTTTAGAGACAGAGGGTCTTTCTAGGTAGTTCAAGCTGGTCTTGAACTCGCTATGTAGTGCAGGCTGGCTGTGAACTTGTGGCAATTCTCCTGTCTCTGCCTCCCAAGTACTGAGACTGCAGGCATGTGCCACCAAGCCTGGATCAAAGAGTGTCTTTTTCATGGCTCTGAGGGCTGGCAAGTCAGAGATCAGGATGCCAGCATGGCTGGGCTCTGGTGATGGCCTTCTTTCAGGTGTATCTGACTGTAGACTTCTCTCTGTATCCTCACATGGTAGAAAGTCTGGAGCACCCTTTGAATAATCACTAATCTCATTAATGAGGGCTCCATCTTCGATATCCAATCATCTCTGAAACTCCATTCTTCTTTAAACCAGCATAGTAGGGGTTAGGATTTCAACACTTGAATCTAGGATGAAAGGGGATACATACATTCATATCATGTCAGTGAGTCTGTAGTGCCACAAATTATGTTGATTCTCAAAACCTAAGGGATCATTCAAAACACAGCAGTTTGAATTTGGGACTCTTTTTTTTTTTTTTTTTTTTTTTTTTTTTGCAGCACCGGGTATCGAATTCACAGCCTCGTGCTTGCCAGACAGGCACTTAGGCTGCTGAGCCAAACTCCCGGCCCTGGTTTTTTGAGGCAGGGTCGCACTATGTAGCTCAGGCCAGCCTTGCACTCGCGTTGTAGCCCAAGCCGGCCTCGAACTCACAATGCTCCACCTACCTCAGCCTCCCGAGTGCTGGGATTAAAGGCATGCGCCACCACGCCTGGCTGAATTTGGGACTCTTTGAACATCAAAAATGACACACATTAAACAACTCGCTAAATAAAAATGTTAAAAGTTCATGAGTTCATAGTGACACTGAAAAGAAAAAGAAAAGGGGAAAGAGGAATTACAAAATGTCAGTTAACAAATTTAGAAAGAATAACTGAATTAGACAGTCACAGTCAGTATTTTGAAATTGCTAACAAAGTAGCAAATATTACCAACAGGCGCAGAAATCATGTCAGCAATTCAGAACATCCTTATAGTCTCAAAAGAATCAACTCCCAGATTACTTAAATTTTTACAAAATTAAAATATTTCTTCATGTGGAAAGCTCTGAAGTGCACCTTACTCAATTTAGCATCATCAAGAATGGTATAACTTGACATCTGCTTCCTGATGTGTTCCAGTAAGAAGAGTACAACATTATCTACATAATGCTCTTTCTAGAAATGTTAAGTCATGATATAGTCAACCATTGGACAAATCCAGAATGCTGGGCACTTTATAGCACCAGTGGCTTGTATTTTTATGAAAGTCAATGGCATGAAAAGAATCAAGTAAAAATCAGTATCCCTGTTGTAGCTGTAGGAGGACTAGAAAACAGCACGATGTCCAAATGGACTCTATGGGTGGACCTTGGCTGGATCCTGGATTCTCTTCTCTACTCTCTCCCAATCCCATGGCAAACAACTGTAAGAGACATTTAACTAATAAGGAATTTAAATATAGACTTGCATAAGATGGCGTTATTGAATTAATTGGTTTTTCTTAGCTAGGTTAATTGCGATTTCATGGGAATGCCCTATTCTTAGGTGGTTTTTGCTGAAGTATTTTGGGGTCAAGTGCCATGACCTCTACAACATACTTTCAAATAACCAAATTTAAGTAGGCTTATGAGATGTTAAAATTAGTTTAAATATTTGTAGATTACTTATTTGTACTTTTACAAAATTTCTCAAACACAGTTCATTTAAAATTCCTTTTTCTCTCATTTTAACCTGCTTTTTGGTTCCTTTTCACCTTCATACCTCCCCAGCAATGATAAAGAAAACTCCTGGATTTGTATTAATCTCCTGTGTCCTTCAAAATTCTTGATTCATGAAAGCCTGTATGATCCTTACCATTTTATTAGATCTTATAACAATTTTGCAAGGAATGTTCAGGTCTTTTTCTTGTTCCTATCTGGCCTTTTGTTTGAAAATGAATCTAGCTCATTAGCTTTCTAGTGATTAATCATTTAGAAAAAAACTCCATGGAGTTTAATATTACCACTTCCATTTCCCTTTGCTAATTCTTTGATAATAGGTAGCGTATGTAAAGACTTCATCGTCTTTTGATTAATATCTGCCACACCCATGTTCCATGAGACGCTTGATCTTTGAATGGCAAGCAGTCAGCTGTATTGTGTCCTCCCCTCCAAACTGACTTTGACCATCATCTAGGGAGCTAGTAGGACAGAGGCAACCCTTCTTTTCGTCATGGATAGAAAGGCTGATGGGTACCTGTGTTACAGCCAGTAGTGGGTAAGTGGCAGGAACAGAGCTTCAGCCTCCTGGCTCTGTTTGGAACATTATACCCTTTACATGCTTCCATTTGGCTATGTCCAAGAGTTATGCTCTTAGCCTTTCTAGTGGTGCAATCAATTATTTAGAAATTGCTTGAGAAAGTGCTGTATGTCCACTGCAGAACAGATACCAAAGTCTAGTATGCAAGTGTTTATTATATGGTAAGAGAATGGGACATTAGACATTTTAGAAACTAGACATTATTTTAGATATTAGATATTATAGAAAAGGAGGATGAATAAGTTGCTCAGAGGCACCTTTGTGGTCTTCAGTAGCTTAGTTGTCGTTGTTTAGAATTTCCTAGAAAGAACCTGCTATTTCTGTTTGCTTTGGAAATTTTAGAAGCACTAAGCCCTGCTGATTCCTTTGATTTTGAAACCAAGTATAGACCTGGAGAAGTGATGCAAGGACAGGCATAAGATGTCACTTTGTACTATGCCCTCTTCTCTGCTGCCTTGCTTTGCACATCTACGAAATGAAGAGGACCTGATGTATCATCCCTGGATGCATTCGGTGAGGGGAACAGAGCGGCAAAGAATCCTTGTGAATCCCCTAGAATCCATAGACGAAAAAGATGAGGTTAAAACTGCTAAAGATAGTTGATCTTTATCGTATTTTAACTTCATGGAATTTTATTTTAGGAAATAGAATTTGACTTTAGCTACATCAAATCATAAATGATATTTTAAAGGCATCTTTATTATCCACTGTTGATTGATTTAATTCAATTTTAATCATAACCAAGTTAATATTTAACTAAAGCCAGTAGTTTCAATACTGAAGTTATTTCACATTACTTGGCGATGACCACCACCCTCTAATAACAGTCTTCACTTATACTTTACCAGAACTTTCTCTAGAACTGGCTCCCCATAACCACTCCCCATATCCAGCATTCAAGAGATTAATGCTTGACATAGCAAGGAAACTGTTACCTATTTTATATACCTCCCTTTCCTTAGTTATTATTACAGTTCTTAATCTCTTGCTAATCAGTTACAGAATTTTTCCAAAAAACCAAAATAACCTTTTACCTTAGAACGTGACACACTGACATTTAACACTATGTTCCAAAATTGTGAATCCAGTGAAAATTTTCTATTTAAAATAATAAAAGTATGTGTAGATAATGTTCTCATTCTTGAACCCCTTGGAAAGTGCTTCCTTTTGGAGTGTATGTGCCATCAACCTAGAGGAAACTTTCACCAAAACTGATCGCAGTTAAGGCTGGTAAACTGGAGGTGCTCTGTGCATGTTGCTAGTTTGTGCTTTGGGGAGCAATCTTGCTTCACAGGGAGGAGAGAGTTGTTTGCCGAGCTTTGGCTGTCATCCAGTGTGTTTCATCATAATGGCAGTTTCTCTGGCCTTTGACTTCACTTTACTCCACATGTGTCAACAGAGCTCCCTTGGTGACTTTGCAGGAGCTGGCCTTGACTCTCCCCATTACGCCCCTTCTGGTACTATGGACTCAAGCTGCTTTACTCTTTCCAGACTTTCACCTTCCTTGCCTTCAGGTTTTGCCACATACAGCTCCAGATTTTTCTGGGGCCAACATTTGCTTAACATTAAGACTCTTTGTCCCTATTTTATGTTCAATTAAATATAGTTTTTCTTAAGTGTAGGAAAAGCTAAACTCACTGGATTATTTTATATTTGAAGTGACAATATTTCTATCCAAATCTCCATGAGAGCCTGCTTCTGTATACAGTTTCATTTATCTGCTATTTACACATAGCAGCTGCACATTTTTAGCTACTGAGGAGTTTGATTGCCTTTCAGATTCAGAGAAAAGTAATCACAGCTGGTGTGGAATGTGCAGAATGGCTGTCTTTGTATTTTCACTTGCTGTTTTGCTTAATGAATGTTATACTAGTGGCCATCAAAAGCATATTCACCTGAAACTGTTCCTTTACAAATAAGAACAGGACTTTGAGTGCTGTCCATCAGTTGCCAAGCTAGCAGGATAATCAACTTTTCGTTTTAAAGTCTACGCTATAATTGTGAAACAGAAGTCTCCCGCTCATTTCTTTGCAAGTCATTGGATAAAGATTCTCTTATCATAATCCTATTAAGTGTATTCACGTTTGCAGTGCACTTTGATAATAGTATTTATACTTCTAAACACCTAGGGGGAAGACTGATAAAAGACAAATCCATTCAAGATTCCAGGAAAAAATAGTTGCACAAATTGAGCGGGTACTATAAAAGCCTATAGATGAGTAGCTACTAATAATGTTCATAGCAGGAAGGAACAACTGATAATCCATGAATTAGGGTTCTTTTTAAACTCTGATTGGAAAAGATAGTAATTTTCTTACTAAAATATCCCATATTGATTATGAGTCCAAATAGGCAAATGTTGGGTAAACCGAATTTCCTGAGCCTTGAAATAACTACCAGTACTCACCTGCGGTGTTTCTAATACATTATCCTTTATAGACACTAATGGTTTTGAAGTTGTACCACTATTTAAAAAACAAGTAATTGATTTTGACAGGCAATGTGCAAGTGGAGCCATAATTACTAAGTGGACTCTGCTGAGCACATTATCTGGGTCTGACTTTCAGTGGGTATAGATGTTGTACTTTCTTTTCTTCATTTTTCACTTGGTATAGGAGCACTTAAAATTCTGGATGACTTCTGGTGTCTTTGCCTTAAGTGAGGTCTCTCTGTCTCTGTATATCTCTGTCTCTCCCTCTCTTCCTCTTCCTTCCCCTCCCTCTCTCTTTCTCCTCTCTCTTCAGACCAATTGTATAATCTTCCCATATTGACCTAACTTCATTTATCTAACAGCTGCACAAAATGATTTTGCATTTCCTCAGGCTTTTCTTTTTTCTTTTTCTTTTTTGGTACCCAGCATCAAACTCACGACCTTGTGCTTGGCAGGCAGGCACTTACACCACTGAGCTAAATCTCCAGCCCCCACAGGCTTTTTTTACATTTTACAATTCCAAAACAAAGTGGATCTTCAAACATCTCTAGATCTGACACTATCTGGAAGTGCAAGGTTTTTCATTTATTTTTATTCCAGAGGTCAGGCTATTGTTTGTCTCAAGTGTGTCTGTGGTTTACATCATTGAGAAAATGCCTACTTTATTTCACAAAAATTCTGAAAATTACTTGCAAATTAGTGTAGACTTAATGTTTGATAATATTAAAGGTCTTTATTACAAATATATACATGATAATTGTGTACTGGAATGAAATTGATACACTGCCCATTTTATGTTTTGAAAACTAGAAAAATTACTTGTTTTATAGGTAAATTGATACACTTTTCCCCTTTGGGCACTGTCATATGATTTGATAGACAATTATTAGCTTCCTGGGGTGTGTCATATCCTACTCTTGAAATAGTGACTATTAAACACAAAATGGAATTGTAATCATTTATGACTTCATTTAAGCATATTCGCAGATCTTGCTTCTCCTTACCTAAGGAGCAAACACAGTTTGTAGGAAAAAAAAATTAAAGCTCTTCATTTTGAAACAAAATATTTATGAAATAAATTGTGTATTTTATTCCAAGCTGAATCTGAAGCTCCAAAATGCAGGTATTTCTCATAAAAATTTTCTGGGAATTATCCAGTGCTGACATTTAAGCACCCACTTGTCTGGTGTTTGACCTCTAAGTTGTTGGTTTTGTGAGGTGGAAGAAACTTTCATTTCTCTTTATGCTAGTAAGTGTACTTTAAGTTCCTCATGGCTGCTGAGATATAAATCTGTAGTAGATACACATTTTTTTTTGAAGACTAATGTTGGAGGATTTTAGCACATTGGTTTTGAGAGAAATTTTGCATTGAGCTGGGCGTGGTGGTGCATGTCTTTAATCCTAGCACTCGGTAGGCTGAGGTAGGAGGAGCATTGTGAGTTCGAGGCCAGTTTGGGCTACAACATGAGCACAAGGCCGGTCTGAGCTACATAGTGTGACCCTGCCCCAAAAAAGTAGGGCCATGAGTTTGGCTCAGTGGCTTAAGCGCTTGTCTGGCAGGTGTGAGGTTGTGAGCAAAAAAAAATTCTGCATTGATTTGACTTAGCATACATTCATATTACATATATCTATGAAGGTTCCTTTTTCTGTTTCATTTCAAAGTCTCATTTTGTGAGGCCAAGGATGTCTCCATCTCATCTTTTTTCTTGACCCCACAGGTTTGACAGGACTGGTTGACTGGGAGGTGATGGTTCAGAAATGTGAAAAGCAAATGTGGGTTGAGTCCTCAGGATAGTGTCAAGCTCAGGACCATTTTCTCCTCCCCAACCATGCCATCAGTGTTCCTTTTTGAGTTCCTGGTTTTTGTCTCTGGCCTTCTCCCATTCCACCCATTGTGTTGCACTATTCCTTTGGTCTTGTATTTTGAATTGAGCTAATTCACTCCTCAGCTCATTGGACACTTTGCTCAGCAGTCCATGCAAAGTCTGTCTCTCATTTTATGAATTTATTTTTCTCGTAATCCAGCATGATCAAACTCATCCTTCCTCACCAAACCATCCTCTTGAATGTACTTACTATGAGTATGGTGATATATATTTCTTTATAGAATTTCATCATTGCATGTATGTAAATTTGTACAAGTGTTGTGCTATAGTTTTCATTTTTTTACTTTTACATTTAATACATTTAAAAATATCTACCAGTGTATGTAAAGGTAGTTCATTGCTTCTATTGCTTCAGATTTATTCTGGCATAACCACGAAGCACTGCTCACAGTCCCCCTTAGAGTTCCTGCCCACCTCAGTGGCCGTCTCTTCTACCATTTTTCTATGCTCCATTCTGGCCATATTGCCTTCTTTATAGTCCTAAAATAGCAGAAGATGTTTGCAACTCCTTTTTGGCCTCCATGCTCACCACCCTGCTAACACCTATTATGATACATTCTTTAGATTTCCCCCTAAATGTAGTCTAATTCAAAATGCATTTCCTGCTCTTCCCTCCAAAACATGCTTAGTCTCATGGATTTTGCTCAATGTATCCTGTGCTTCTTTTGTTTACATCAAAATCCTACTTAATATAATGTTATACTAGCCAGCAAACTCCCAAGAGCCTTGCTCATGTCTGCTTTGTTCACTCTTACATGGTTGACTTCTCAGTAATTCAATCAGTAGATATTGAATAAAATGTATTGTTAGTTGAAAAAACAACTGTGTGAATTAAACCAAGACTTGACAACTGAATCCAATAAATTTTTAATACACCCAAATACACAGCCAGGGAGTAATAGCATTCCTATCTTACTGAGGTAGATACTAAAACTCAAAAAGATAAAATAAATTGTTTAAATCACATGTAGGTCCACAATGAAGAGGGATCTTGAACACGTATTTATTTAACTCTGTATGGTGGAAGTTTAATTCAGATAGTTTTTGACATTAACGTATGACATCTCTCTGATGATTTTATTGTGATTATCCATTTCCTAACTACATTATTATTTGACTCAACTCTTCAGGAGCCATAGACTGAACAAAAAGATAACAAACTGATTAATTAAGATATTTCCACCGAGCACCATTGTACTATAAATTCTGTTGTAAAGTATATTGTGTTGGAGGCAATGACAAAATTTCTGTCCCAGTGGCATTTACATTTTCATAAAGGAGACAATAAGTAACTAAAGGTATAGTTTCAAGTGGGAGTAAGAGTTTTGAGAGTGATCCAGTAGTAGGAGATTGGTGGTAAGAGATAATTTCAGTTGGTTGATCTGAATAGAGTTGTGAATAAGTAGAAATTAGCCAAGGAAAAATTCAAGGAAATAGTGATCTAGGCCAAAGACTGGGAGTAGAGTGGGGAAACAAACTTGGCAGTTTATGGAACAACAAAAAAGGACTCTGAGGTCATAGCTTGGTGAAAAAATGGAGGAGTAGAGAAGAGGAAAGAGAATAGGTGGGCGCATGCCACATGGGAACTTAGCGAACACCATGAAGACTTTGGATATCATTCTGAATGTAGTGGAACGTCACTGGAAAGTTATAAACCAGGAAATCACACAATTTGTTGCATGTTTTCACAAAGATCAGTTTGGTGGTTATAGAAGTAAAAGGGGTGGGAGGAGTGTCCCAAAGTTGTAGACATAAAATGGAGAGAAATGGTCAAATCTGGATATAGAAAAGTCGATCAAATAATATTTGTTAATATGTTGAATGTGTGTATGGAGGAAGAAGAATGAAATACGTTGGGGAGCTGAGTGTAGGGAAATGACAGGGCCATTAATGGACATGGGAAGGCTGTAGATGGAGCAGGTTCTGAGGGGGAAGCTGAAGCTCTGTCCTGGACAATCTTGATTGATTTGAGATACTGTTAGACATCCAGGGAGCTTGACTAGCAAGGAGTTGTAATAATAACCCAATGATCTTAGAAAACTTTCGATCTTGGCTTGTATGTATAAATAGCAATTTGTGTACAGATGGTATCAAAGCCAGACTCCCAGAGATTGTTTTAGGAGTAATGAGAGTGAGGGGAGGAAAAGGAGTGTGATGTGCTTAATATGAAAGTCTTACCTCAATACCTAGGAATCAAGGCTACGAGGAACAAACAGCAAAAGAAAATAACAAGTGGACAGTGAAGAAGAATGTTGTGTGTGTGTGTGTGTGTGTGTGTGTCTACTTGAAGATCTCGAATTTATTTTCTGGAGTAACCATGTACTAGCTAATAAAACTTCTGTCCAGTTCATTTAAGGACATTGTGACTGAGTCTGTCAATAATAATAACAACGATTTCTTCAGCATTTTCCATACCACAGGCATTCCTATAACTGCTTTGCATTTATTAACTCATTTAATTCTCACAGCAATCTAAAAGCTAAATACTATTGTTACTTCATTTTATGGATGAGAAAACTGAGGTACAGGAAGGGTTAGCAAATCATCAAAGATGAGCCATCCAGTCAGTGCAGGGTTTAAGCTGCAAAGTCTGAGCTTTTAACCCCTAAATCAGCTTCATTCATTCAGTCATCTTCCAGCAGGTATTGGCACTGGTGACAGACAGGAATGACAGGCAGCTTCTGCACCCAGGCAACAAACTGACAACCACAGTTCCCGCTTATAGGGCATCCCCAGGGCAGCTGTGAGAAATGAGACTAAGCATCTTATAGCAAAGGTTTTCCAAATCTTTTTAAAGAAAATGACAAAGTGCATGAAAAACATTTTAACATTCTGTTGATGAAGAGGTCATTAATCTCTAGATTACATTAGTGAAGAGAAAACTTGCACAATGTGAGTGACCTGCCAGGAGCCCCAAGAAATTGCCACTGTGATTGCCATTTTATATGGAGATTGTAAATATTGACAAATTGAGATTAAATTTCCCACTTCCCCTTTTCTGACAGCATTAAGAACCCTGAAGGTCTGATTAAAATTAATTACTCATTTTGCACGTTTCGTTAATCATTCATTTAAGGTTAGGATTAAATCTAGGGTTCATGTAAACCTGAATATTTTATCACATTATGGAATAAAACATTTTAAAGATGGCAGTAATACTAGAAGACATATAAACTTAAATTTATAATACTGTTTGTTTCTTCCAAAGTAAATGCAATACTTGGGCCCCTAACCCTAACCCTAACTCTAACCCTAACCCTAACCCTAACCCTAACCTTAACCCTAACCCTAACCCTAACGCTAACCTTTCTAAGTAGAGGGTGAGAGTCTTTTTCTTATATAAAACAGATGATAAAGAAAAAGTTTTTTGAAGGCTGTTGTTTGCAAAAATATTTTTATTGGTTATTTACATTGAGTTTCTCTTAAAACAACAACAACAGCAACAACAACAACAATAATAACAGCAACAGCAGCAATGAACTCTCTGGCAGTGGTTGACATGGCTGTGTTAGCTGAGAAACTCAGAAGCAATAATTTATTGCTAAATTTTATACTCCAAGGTGGGACTCTACAAATTCCCACCATCTTAATACTTTCAAATGCTTACCACTTAGTTACAGAAGCACCTGTTTATGTCTCCAAAACACCAAATGATTATACTATAAGCCTCTTGTACTTTATTGCTTTTGTTTTTCACTTCAAATATTTAAGAAACTAGTATGATGAAAAGTGGCACTGCTGATCAGTTGGTAGAGGAGAGAGTTGGGTTTGTGGCAGGGCGCAGTGACAGTGTAATCTATACTGATTGCCTTCTGGGTCCTAAGACTGAACTTGACTATTTAAACACAGTCTTTAAGCCTCCCTACAAACCTATGATGTAAAGATAGTTGCTTTTAATTTGCCAGTGATAAGAAGCTCAAAGATTAGTCATTGCTTGCATCAAAAAGCATAGACACAATCTCATGATGGCCTTGAGATGAGTGGAATCCAGGCTGAAGGGATCTTGCACTGTAGTGAGTGAGTTAATGGAAAGTTGTTTCCCTACCTAGTATTTTTTGTGAGTTTTCCTTTCATAGGGTAGAAAGGATAAACAACCCCACAATGTCTTCCTCCAACTGTAAAACTTTGAACTCCACCCTTGCTATCAGATTCTCTTGAGGGCAATTGGGCATTTATAAGGAAATGTTCACACAGTCTACACGAGTTAATTTTTCATTAACTAAGGTTTATGATTCAATAATCTCTCAATTTGGGAGACAATTGCACTTCAGTTTTCAAATAGCCAAATTTTGAAAACAGCAAGTAAAATTTCTCAAAGTGTAAGGAAGCTCATATGGCTGTAGACTATACTTAGTTTAGTCTATGAACAACATGGCAGTTGATATTGTTATTTTGTTTTGCTTTGTGTATGAAATGCTCTACCTGCCTAGTAAGATATAATCATATTCTCTATTACTGTTATGATTTCTAGACATGGCCTTCAGATTCTATGCTTGGAAAAGCTGGTGTGAGTGTGTACCCACATGCTGGAACATGTGGATGGTTACTTATGTGCTTGCTATAATTTGTAAATATGAAGTTGGAACAAATATGTTGATAAAGGGATTTGTCTGAATTGTGAATGCATTTGAGTTTACATACCATCTTATGAAAATGTTCATCATATCCACTTCAGTATTTTAAATCATAAGCAAACAAAAAAAATAATGCCCCACTTTCCTTGATGAAAATGAAATAAATTGTTGGTATAACAGGAGTCTCTAATATGTATAAGTATTAATAACATGATTGTGAAGGAAGTATCACTCCTAATCTTTGTAACATTTGAGAGAATTTTATTATCTTTAATAGTCATACATCTAAGTAGTATAATGTCGTATTCTAGCTGTTGGATGTGTTTTTCCTCTATCTTTGACTTCATTCTTTAGCAACACAGTGTAAGCTATTTATAGCCTTCTGAACAGTAGAGTGAAGAGGTAGAAAATATAAGTTATGAAGAAATTGTTCCTGGCTTGATCTGAATTATGCTGATTATTAGCTGTAGGATCTTGGGCAGATTAATCTTTCTAAGACACACATGTTTAATAAGTAAAATGAAGAAAACCTGTTGTGAGGATTAAATGAGATAGTGCACCAAGTGTTTAGCACAGTGCTTGCGCATAAAGTCACTCAGAGAATATTGGCTGTTACGATCATCATCTTCATCACTACCACCTATCTTACTTTTCTCATTGGTGAGACCAAAGATTCGACACCCAAACTTAAAGGATGAAAGGTTTATATGGCCCACAGTTTGTAGAGGTTTCAATTCATAGTTGGCTGGCCCAAAGGTGAGGTGCCTGGTGGGTGGGTATCATCATAGAGGAGAAACAGTTCATGGCAGGCAGAAGGCAGAAGACAGCAAGTAAAAAAGCAGCAAGTGACAAGCAGTGACCTTCTTTCTGTCTCTTTTACCCACTCTTAGGGTGGGTAGCACTCACAACCAGGATGGGGCAGCCTTAATCCTAGCATCGCATCCATGAATCAATTTCAGCATCACATCCTTGATCCCAGTATCACACACCCTAGATCCAGCAACCTTTGAAAAGCCCCACCTATGACTGCATGAGACTTTGGTGGGGGGAATCTAGATAGGAGCCATAGCATCATCATTATGATACTATGCTGTTCATACTTCTGTGCCTTTGCATCTCTTTGCTTTGCATCTTTTCCCACTGAATCTTCTTTTTGGAAAACATCTTGTTGTGTTTTTCAAAGAATGTCACCTCTTTCAGAAAACCTTTCCTCATTTTAAATCCAGACATAGTTGTGTGTTCCTCTGTAGTGCTGCTTCCTTGCACTTTACTTCGATGACACTAATATCCTACCATGTGACTGTTTACAGGGCAAGTCTTCTTGTGTGCATTGTGAGGGTTATGATGACCAGTCCTTTTCTCTTTGTCACTGTATCCCCAGTACTCACCATGGCATGTGGCAGACAGGAGTGCTCCAGGGAGGACTATACAATTGAATTTTTAATAGGCTGTGCTTCATCTGATCCAAGAACTACACATCTGAGGATTTGGGATGTTTTAACAATAACTACATCCTTCTTTACAACTACTACATTGAATTGAGATTTGTTTCAATATCCTCTGTAATTTGAAACTGTAATTAAGTGAATCTTAATGTGACATAAAGATGCAGTATATTGTGTTAAAATATAACCTGCATGAAGCACTACTAGGTTCTTCCTTGTAACAGAATAGTAGTTCAGCCCAGCTTGTTGACATGGCTTTGTAAGTCGTAATCTCAAACATTTACTTGTGCCTCACTGCTTTTTCTGCAGCCTCTGTACCCTTGATGTTTCCATCTTGAAGCTCAGGCCCTATGATGGTTAACTGTGATTGTCAGTTTGATTTGATAGATGCCTAGGAGATAAGCAAAGCATGTCTTACTTCCTCATTGATGAGACACAATACCCAACACCCACAAATTAAAGGAGAGGTTTATTTTGGCTCATAGTGAGTAGAGGTTTCAGTGGATAGTCTGATGGCTCCAAGGCAAGGAGGCATGGCAGAGGGCCACTACACAGGAGACTTGTTCATGGCATGGCAGTCATGAAGCTGAGAGGGATCAAGAAAGCTGTATACACTTCCAGGCCCTTCCCACACTGACCTATTCCTTCCCACCTGGCTTCACCTTCCAAAAACACACCCAGTTATAAACCCATCAGTGGACTAACCCAGTAATGAGTATCACACACCCATGGTCCAGTCACCTCCCAAAAGCCCCACATATAAGCACTTGAGGCTCTGTGCGGGGTGGTGGGAGGGGCATCAAATATAAGCCATAGCAGCACACCTCTGTGTGTGTCTGGGTAGGTGATGAAAGCATGACCTTGGGGACTATATCTGGTCCCTGGGCCCTCTGCTTTTGGGATTTTCCTCTGTGCTCTGCTTCCTGGCTATCATGAGATGTTCAACTGTCCTCTACCATGTCCTTCCACTGTGATGTTTCTCCCTTGGAGTCAGTTAACTATGGACTAAAACTTCTGAAACCGTGAGTGAAAACAAATATTTTCTTCTTTACATTGTGTATGTGACATTTTGTCCCAGCAATAAAAAGTTGACCAATGCAATTCCTCACTGTAACTGTCACATGTTCTAATTTTCATTTGTGATTTTGATAGTGTCAACTCAGCTCTAGAACACAGACTTTATGAATATAGAGGTGTGTCTTCTAATTTTTTACTAACAAATAGATGAGAACATTTGTGGTAGAGGATAGAGTTTGAGTATCAAAATGATTCTCTAATTTCGAATGATTTAAAATATTCCAATGAAACACTTCTTAGTCATATTATATTGACCTTTTTCTGTCTGAACTAGCTAGATACTCTTCGCTTGTATAATTTTACATGAAAAACAATAAAAAAAGTTAAATAGTAAACAAATAAAAATCTCTCAAGTAGGTCTGGGTTTATGTTCTTGGGAATAGAGTTGTATGTACATTCTTTGAGAATCTAGAACATTGAGGCTTTTGTTTAGATGATAGTTTGAAAAATTTTCTAAAGCATCTCCTGGACTGTCATTAAGCACTGGACTTGTTTTTTGTCTTGTTAGTGCCAAATGAGCCCAACTTCTGGTCTGAGGAGGGAGATCAGTCACTGGTCAAACTGTATCGCTTCACATAGTGGAGTGGTCCTGCTCAACCCCCTAAAATCTGTAGCTGAGCAGCCAACACCGTGTTCACACTTCCCGAGATGATTCAGTTTTGGCAAAAGGACATAAATTTGTCATGTTAAAGTAATGCTATTAATTGAATTTTATTGGTTTTGCAGTTTTATTTGCATTTACCTTGAAAATTTGTTCTGGTGTGATAGAAAAAGAACAATAAAGATAAGGGACTTAGTTATGCATTCATGTATATTTAAATAACATAATTTTTAAAGTAATGTAGCATTCCGTCTTGTTTTTTTCCCTCCCAATTACTTCAAAGCAAAACACGTGATTAGTCAATTGTGAGAAATGCTGTGATGGGTCCCACTTATGATGCTGTTTTTTTTTTTTGGGGGGGGGAAGAGTTTGTCAGAAACTTAAAATCTCCTTACACGGCATCCTGAATGCCACATAGGTGCACAATAAATGCTTAGTGATCCAACAGAGCCCTCAATTCCTGCCTTCATTCTGCTGCATTGTTGTTTTGTATGTTTTGAACTGATCCAATGACCCAAATATTACTTGGATTTAAGGATCTCTTCAGCTTTTCTCACCTCTAAAATTTGAGTCCACAGAATCTACAGATTTCTGCCATTTATTTACTTTTCTGCTTCACTGTGTCACCTAATCTGACCCATAAAATTGGATTTTTTTCAATTTCTTAGACATCGGCAATACCATGTTTGTGTTCTTTCAATCAGTTTTCTTGAAACATAAATTCGCCTTTCTTGTTTGAAGTTGTAAAGTCTTTTTTCTGTCCTTTGAAAGAAAAGAAATAAAAAGAAGGCACTTAACCCAAACTTCTGGATCTATAAAACTAATACATTCCTTTGAAAAGAAATTTGATATATCTGACAAAAGGCTGAGGGAATGGTAATGGCTCCTCCCTGGCTCTGATCCTGAGGCCAACAGTTCAGCTCTTAATTGGTGTGAAATCTCCCCAGCAGCATGACATACATTCCTAGGAACTGATTTGAACGTGGCATTACACACTCTTGTGTTGGGCTTTGGAGCTGAAACAACTCACCTATGGTCATCACAAGTTATGGCACCTCAGGACAGTCCTTGAACATGGTGAATGAGTGAGATTCTTTGAGCAACATTAATCTGGTGCCATATTAATAGCTACTTTAATTTCTAAGGGTAGAACCTGCAGAGCTGGAGGGAAAATAAGAGAGGAAACACTTCCCACTGGAGCAGAGATTGCCCACATCTGAAATGGTCAACAATCCCAACTAGAGACTTAAATCAACCCCAGAAATTCTCATGGATATGACCCATTTAAGAAAATTCTTCTCTAATGGGTGATTAATTCAGGTTACTGTGTGCTTGGTGGCATACTGGAAAAGGGGACTGTAATCTTATAATAACTTTTTGGTTGATGGGTTGTAGGTGAACTCAGGTTTGATTTGAAGCAAAAAACCATGCCATGAAGAAAAATGTTTATGGCTGCCATTTGGCTTAAAGAGCCCTGAGGCTCCCATCCTTTTATGAAATATAGGCTTAGAACAAAAATATTTAGCTGCACTTCTGTAAATTAGAATCTAGTTTCTCCTTAGGCTTATGATTTGAAGTCAACTTTTTGACTGAAATAAGATAATTAAATGGAAAACAGAAGCAAAAGGATGATAGATGTGACCCTCAACCTTGGCATACAGAAAAGTCCAGACCATTTTTCTTTTGCTCAGCACAGACTGTAGATTTATCATCAAGACAGCAGCCATATTCAAGAGAAGAAAAGAAAGAGAAGTTACATATAAGCTTCGTGACAGCATCTGTCACAAAGAAGCAAATGAATATTCTTACAGGGATATTGCATTTAAAAAATTGCCTTTTATTGTCCTTTGTGTTGCTTTATGTTCATTCAGTAAGCAACATGAGTTCAATGATAGCTTTGCCCTTACAACACTCACAGTAAGAAATGATATTCTTGGCGCTTTGGTACAATGGACTGAGACAGTAATTACATCATCAGTACCTGTCAGAAGCTGGGGCAGGAGAGCAGAGGGGCTGGGTGGGGAAAGCATTTAGTAATGGAAGACTCACAACTCTAATTAACTACTGCTTACTCAATGATCTCTGATGATATAAATGGTACTGACTCTATGCAGCCTGAAGTAGTGAATAAGATGAATGATTTCTTAATAGGAAGAAAGGCCCTAAGACATTCCTTTTAATATACTGAGAAATTGAAATGCAGCGATAGTTTAAGAACTGATGCAAATATTAGCCAGCATAAGCGTGCTGAAAACAATAGAAAGTTAAATAACCGTACTAGTTAATTATTCTTTTCATTTCTGTTGTTGGTTGCCAAGGGTAATTTTGTTATTATTTTCTTCTCCTCTCCACCCTGAAGAAAAAGAAGAAATTAGTTAGAGATTTCTGTAAAATGGATGTTTGTTAATTTCCTAGCTACGTTTTTCCAAGTTAAGTGTGCTGGGAGCAGACCTCATGTTCTCTTCATGGGTGTGATGTCTAGGTCGTCCTTCTGTGGAAACAGGATGCTATATTTTCTGAGGATTTTTTAGTGTGTGGATAATTCTTTTGTGTTTCATGCTTATCAGTAACATAGGTTCAATTTCACGCAAGACTTCTTGTTTCTAAATGATTTTAAATAGTTTTTTTGGGCTAAATTCTGAGCTCCTTTTCACCCTCAACCTAGTGGGTGAGGAGCTGGGAAGTGCGTAAGAGAGCCATTATCTCTGTGGCGGGGCTTTTTGTGTGTCTGTGAGCAGAAGTCTGAGACTCTAAAGTTGTTCTTGGTTTCAAAACAATATCTTTCTTTCTTAAATTTTGCCATTTTCCTTCTTTTTTCTCATCCTCTTGATCTGTTCCTGAAGTTTAGATAAAGATGAAATGATTTGGCAGTAAAAGCAAGCAAAGATAAGTCTTTGAGTCTCTTGGTCCCCTGTACATGGAGGAAAGAGCTAATATATAACTCATGCTTTAAAATGGTAAAGCCACTCTGGAATAGTCAGCTTCATATTATGCCTTCAATGTTTTCCACATCTCTAGTCTCTTTGTTAGAAAGCATATCATGTGATTGTATTTTAGTGCTGGGTAGAAAGTTCTTGTCAACTTCCTTCCTGGACAGTGTGTTAAAGAAATTTGTGTATTGACAAACAGCCTTTGAATATCAGTGGTTTCATATAACAAAAGTCTATTTCTTGCCCACTGCGCATCTTGAGGTTGTAAAGCAGTGAAGATCTGCTTCCTGTGTTTGCTCAGAGATGGGTGTCTGCTTTTGTGTGTGGCTCTGTTATACATTAGCACCATTAGCATATAAATGATCAAAAGAGTAAGTGTGGAGAATTGTGTAGGTAAATTTAGAGTTAAATTTTGAAAGTTGGATGCAGAATTTCTGCCTAATTTTCATGGGCAAAACCTTGTTTGGGGGACCCCCATCTAGCTTCAGGGGACCAAGGGGTTAGTTGAATACACAGGCAGAATGCAAGTTATAGCAAACATGAAACATTTTTTTTCTTCCAGATATAGTAAAATTTGGAATTTGTCTTATACATCCTAATGAGGAAGATGAAGAACAACTGGAAGTCTTAATGAATGTTAGCGATTATATCTAGATGTACCCCAAAGCTTCAAGCAGCAGTCATAGATACGGCTGGATCTTGGGTGTGTGATGCTGGGATTAAGGATGTGATGCTGGAATTAGTGTATAAAGATAAGATTAAATGTGCCCCACCCTGGGTGTGAGTGCTACCTGCCGTAAAAGCAGGTAGCCTAGATGAAATATGATGGACAGAAAGAGGGCTACTGCCATCACTTGCTGCTTACTGCGTTCTGCCTGTCCTGCTTTGCCATGGACTGTTCTCCTTTGCCCCTCTCCCTTGCCAACCTTACTTGGAGCCAGCCAACTATGAACTGAAACCTCTAAAAACCATGAGCTGAAACAAACTTTCCTCCTTTAACTTTGAGTGTTCAATATTTTGTCTTAGCAATAAGAAAAATAACTTGAGACAGTGAAAACATCCACACTGCCTCTTGTCTGATCAATGCAGCAAGTTCTTTGTGTTGTTAGGTAGGTTGTCCAGAATCTATCTTTCACAATTCAAATTTGTCTTGTGCTGTCACCTAATAGTTAGGCATTTGATAAATCACCACCTTTCAAAACTCACATGATAATCTGTTCTAGTAGAATAAAGAAAGCTTTGTCCACTTTCTCTGATGTTCTCCTTTTTAAAGATCTGTTAAGAGACATGGAAAGAATTTAAGCTTCTCCTCAACAGAGGCTGTATCTTCAGTTCTCTAGGTTAATATAATGCCCAGGGAGGATCATTATTTGAAAACAGTCCCTCAAAGTAAAGAATAAACATAAATAGGTCTAGGTCTAGAAAAAGTGGAATAGACATTTCAGTATTCAAGTATAATTAAGATCAAAGAATTGTCTATGAATTAAAATTTAGTTCTGTAACTCTTCTGCAAAACACTTTGAAAGAGTAGTGCCTACTTACCACCTTCAATATTTTGCCTTTCCCTAGTTCCTGAAAATTTGTCACATCTCAGCCAAAGCCCTTATGCATGTCACTAATACCTTCATAGTCACTACATACTTCATCTTTTTAGACTTACAGAGTTTTGAAAGCCTTTTCTTCCTTGCTCTGTCCATGATCTCCTCCACTATTTCTGTTGCTGATGATATTTTAAAAGGAAGTTAGGCAACCACTGTTATAAACCATGTGTTAGAAAAAGATTGTTCTTACTGACCCAGGACCACTTAGATCTCTTCTAATTCCAAACTCTACAGTTTGTGGTTTTCTATCTAATCCTTTTTGGCCTTATCTTCTGCTCAGTCCATGTGACAATTAATCATGGTGTGTCAACCTGAGTAGATTAAGAAATGCCTGGCAGCTTAGTGGAGCACAGTTCTGGCTGAGTCTTTAGGTGACTGACATATAGTCAGCAACCTGAGGGGGAGAGAACCCACCTTGGTTGTGTGTAGTACTAACCAATATCTTGGATGGGATAAAATAGGAAAGAAAAAAGAAGTGCTCTCACTTCCATAAAACTCCAGTCTTTGCAACAGCATTTGAATATTGGTTTCTGGTTTCTTTAGCCTACCAACACACTTATATTGGCTACCCTCCAGTGAGTTTTCTGGGTCTTTGACCCTGGATGGTGCTGCATTTTTGACCCTTGTTCTGTGACTTCCATCTTTTCTGGCTGAGCAGCTACTGGATCCTCTGGCTCTCCAGTGCACAGATGACCATTGTGGACTCTCCCACCTCTGATCCTGCCTGATAAGTTCCCTTGCATAGTTATACATCTATTTCCTTTTGACTCTGTTCTTCTAAAATTCCCTGACTAATGCAGTCTGTTCATTAATTGATTCATTTAATGAATAAAATTGGTATCTTTCCTATATGTGAAGGATTATTTTGTAGTAGGAACTTCAGGAAATATAAAGTTATTAACATTTTATGAAGGTAAAATCAATGAAGAGCTTAGGCACATAACAAAGAGAACTCTCGAACTCAGGTGGTGGTTGACCTTCCAATGATAAGTTGCGTGACACAGTAAGGCATTTGATAATTCATTCATTCAGCAAATAATTATCGGGTATCTAGTATGTGAAAAGTACTGTGCTGGACTGTGCTGGGATTTGGAGGCACAAAGATGAATGAAAGACATAGTTTCTACCTTCAGGAAACTTGCAGTTCATCAAAGAGGATAGACATTAAACATGGACAGGGTCTTACTTACTTTTCCGGTTGCTGAGACAAAATACCTGACACCTGAAGTAAAAAAGGAAATGTTTATTTCATCTCACAGTTTTTTGAGGTTTCAGTTCATAGTTAGCTGCTGCAAAGCAGGGTGGCATGGAAGAGGCATGAACAGAAGAGAAGCAGTTCATGGGAGACAGAAGGCACAAGGCAGCAAGCAGCAAGTGACAAGCAACAAGCGGAAAGCAGCAACCATCTTTCTGTCCCTTATGTCCTGTTCAGACTACTCACCCTTAAAACAGGTGGCATTAACACCCAGGATGAGGCAGCCTTAATCCTACCATCACACCATGAATTGATCCCAGCACCACATCCTTGATCACAGCATCAAAAAACCTAGATTTAACCACCTCTGAAAAGCTCCAACTCTGATTGCATGAAGCTTTGAGGGGACATGTATACTTAAGGTATAACAGGCAGTATTGCCAGATGATTAAAAATGAAACAAAATAACTTCACAGAGTCAGTAAAATGCATCAGATGTACTAGCTACTGTGACAGGATGTTTTACATGCAACCTTTCACTTAAAATTCACACTTACTTGGTAGTGTACCATTCTCCCCCAGCCCCACTTTGAGATTACCAAATCTAAGTGCAAAGTAGTTTAATAATTTCATCAAGAAGACAGTGATTCTGTTCACTCATTCACTGCAAATACAAACATTTCTGAAAAAGTATTGGTTTTTTCCCAAAACAAAATGGCCAAGTTGCCATTTATTTAGTTAGTTTTATATCAGAATCATAAAATGGAATTTTAAGGTACAGGAATGAAATGATGCTAAGTGCAAACTTGAAAGAGGGACTCAAGGAAGCCAGAAGCTTTCAAGTTTCCATGCAGGCACCGGAGAAGACCTGATGGCTGCACTGAGAGCAGAACCAGCTAGTGAGTCTCTAAGGAACTTGTCCTTGATCCAGAAGGGATCAAAGACTTCCTGACCTCTTCCAAGATCTCTTATGTCTATAGAACTCATCAAATAATGACAACCAGGACAGTGACCTCATTCAGCATTTGCAAATATTATCTTCCATATACTATTCTAAGCAACCTGTATTTATGAACTTGCAGAATCTTCAAACCAGAATAAGTAAAATTATTATCATCAGTCCTATTTCATAGTTTGGCAAACAAGTGTCAGAGATATGAAGGAACTTGCTCAAGGTCACACAGCAAGTGGAAGGCCAAAGATTTTAACTGCCTGATTGGCTCCCAAGCCTGAGTGCTTAATAACTACCCTGCTCTTAATGCAACACTGTGTTCCGTACTGGTTTATGAATGTAAACCAAACATGAACACAGTATCTACAGTACAGAATTTAGGTAAGCCTGGCATATCATTGTGGCAGTAACACCTCTGATATCTTCTCCTTATATTGTAAAATGTGTGAATACATTCTTGCCTAATTTATAGTACCAAGGGAGTAGTAAATATTTTTTATATAATAATCATTATTAGTAAAGGGAGACCGAACTATAGCTTTTCTTTTCGCTTACCACTCTGAATCATGTACATAAAGTAGAATTTAGGACTGAGGAGGAGAGAAAATTGTAAACATTTCCAGAATGCCAGAGTCTTAGCTGGTTTTTTCCATGATTTCTACAAAGGCAGAGAACATGCCTTGCTAATCTAGGATTCAGATGTAGCCATGGGTTTTCCTTGGGAGTCCAGTCTTCTTTAGACATGGATATGTTCCTGTTTGATGTTGTGCAGAAAGCTGGCCGTCATATTAAGATGGTTCCTAGTCCCAGAAGTTCAACATTTGAAGCCAAGGCCTTACAATAACAAACCTTGTGTAGGAGGCTCTCAAAGTGGCCATCAGGCCATACAAATGGTAGAGGACATTTAAAGAAGGTACTGGGGATCCTTTTCACTCTGAATGCATTGCCTTCTATAGTTCTATACAATCAATAATGTTTGGGTTCCTGAACAGAGGTCAGACTGCTAAATCTTAAACTCAAAATGCAGAATAAATTTTCATTTAAATGTTCTACACATAGTGAACATATTATATCCATGCCTTCTTTAGGATAATATAAAAATTATATAAACTTCCTGTTTTTGTGCACATGATTTGAAGCAGTTTACAGTAAAAGACACATCCAAGAAAACAATGTGGAGAGAGAGATTTGGAAAATGAAAGCCAAGTGAAAGGAGACTACAGATATATCAACTATAAAGCTCTTTAGAATATTGTCAAAATTGTTCTGCCCCCTCGGTTCCACAGTGCATGAATTTTAAAAAATCAAGCAATATCATCTTTTCAGTTAAAATGTTAAGCAAAGTCTCAATATGTTGCGTCTCCTTTTCCCATGTATTCCCATTCCTGAGGGTGTAGTAAGAAGTAGGTGGGGCTGTGAGCTCTTCTACCATTACTAACTAGACAAGCCCTGCCACATACACTTTCTGTACTGGCTTCATATGGAAATTTTTAATTGAAGAATGAGTTCTATGGCTGAAAAATATTTAAAAACATAGTGCTTTAGCATGATGGTATCCATGACTTTTTAAACTTGTGTTTTCCACTAGAAAAAATTGTTTTTGTGCACACCTACAATATAATTACTTGTTATATATATGTATCACTTTACTATCATATTTTGTATGCTGAGTAGTCAAAATTAGCTAAATTAATCTAAAAAGTGGTTAAGTAGAAGTTGCTGTATGGTCTCCCCGTGACTTGGTGGATCATCTTGCATTCATCTCCCATGCTTGTGTTGCACTTCAGATGCCATTCCTAGAGTTACATTCATAGCAGGCTAATATTGTAATAGCAACTTCAAAATTTGGGTGACTTAGTATAATAAAAGTTCCTCAGTGTGCCCTATCCACTTTCATCTCATACAGCACACTGCTTTATGGTTCAGGTACATTAGATTCCTTCCTTTGTGTTGTGGCTTGATTCCAGATGACCTCCAAAGCCTCATGCACTCATAGGTAAGACTTTTCAGCCCTGGCTGGATCTAGCATGTGTGATACTGGGATTAAGGGTATGTGGTACTAAATTATTCCACTGGCTGGAATTAGTATAGTTCTGGGTGTGAATAAATGGATTTACTGAAGACAAAAACCCCATCCTAGGTGTGGGTGACACCACCCCATATGGCATATAGCCTGAATGGGATAAAAGGGAAAGACAAACTTGCTGTTGCTGCTCACTGCCTTCTGCTTGCCACGCTATGAACTATTTCACCTCTGTGATGCCCCTGTGCCATGGCACACTGCCTTGGAGCCAGCTAATTAGGGACTGAAATTTCCATAAACTGTGAGGTGAAATAAACCTTTCCCCTGTTAACTTCTGTGTGTGTGTGTGTGTGGGGATATTTTGTCTCAGCAAGAAAAAAAGTAACTTGCCTGTCAAAGACAATTTGCCTGTCATTTTCCAGGAGACTGTCTTCTTACATACTGAGTCAGAAGGTGGAAAAGAAGCTAACATGGTAAATCTAAGAGAGGTTTGCATACATCACTTCCTTTCCTATTTCACTGGCTAGAACCCAAAGTCATACTGCAGAAAACTTGTGAATTTACTGAACTGTGGACCCAAGTGTTGAGGAAAACAGGACTTGGTGAAGCATGTAACATCATTTCTCTGAAAAGAATGAGTGATACATTAAGGAGAGGCTCTTTTTTTTCTCTGCAGCCTTCCGGGACTGGAAGTCTTCTTACTTTTGGTTTGTTAAACGTGGCATTTAGAAAGGCAGGTATGTACTGTTCTCTATTTAGGGATTATGTTCTGCCTATTATAACAAAATTCATTTAGAATGACTACCTAACAAGGGCTTTATCCATTTTATTTCCTGTCATAGGGAGTGTGAGCCTGGCTGTCTTGAGCTGGTGGAGTAGCCTGAGGTATCAACAACCGAACTCCTTCCAGCTCCTTTTCCAGGGTTCTCATTGATGCCTTTCATACTCATTGTCCCCAGATGGCTGCCATTTCTCCAAACATCATGCTTGCTTTCAAATAAGATGAAGGATGAAGAGCAAAGTACAAAATGTGAACGTTGACTGAGTGTCCTCTTTAACAACTACCCCAGAAACCCTTCATGTAGGCCTCCACGCCTACCTTCTCAGCCTTAATGGATCCCAAGAACAACATACTCAGCTCTCACTGCATAGGATTCTGGGAACCTGACCATTTTAAACTGGGTATATTTCCAACTTGAAATTAGAGGTTCTGTTACTTAGGAGGAGAAAATTAATGTCATTTGATTGTTCAAAAATCTTAGTCTCTTCGTAAGTCCAGCATGGTGGAAGAGGTTGATATGCATATTTTTCCAATGTTTTGTCTGAACACATGTTGGCCACTGGAACTTCTTAAAATTGACATTAAACTCTTAAACTAATGCTTCTTTGAGGCTGAAATTGTTTACACGTGAATTTTTTCTTAGCTAAACTTAGAAGCTTTTTGAAGCATATTTTCTAAGTAAACATGAATGTTGGCTTCTAAAACCCAGTCTTGTGTTGTTTATATGCTTCCAGAGCAACTGACATTTGTCAGAGTAGAAGAGACACATGGGCTCCCCGTATACAGATTTCCTAATTTGGGAACTTTGCAATAATCTGGTCTTCCAAAAGAATGTACTCGGCATTAATTATATCTTCTTGTTAGTTATTTAAATTATGTCTTCATTCAGCTGCTATGACAAAGTACCAGATACTGAGTGAATTTTAACTGTCAGAAATTTATATTTTCCAGTTTTGGAGGGTGAAATTCCAGGATTATGGTGCTAGTATGTTTGTGTTCTGTGAGGACCACCTATTAGGATGCAGATGCCAACTTTGTGCTGTATTTTCATATCATGAAAAGACAGAGAACTTACTGGAGTCCATTTTATAAGGACACTAATCTCTTCATGAAGGCTCCACCTCCCAAAGGTGGTTAGGCTTTTACATGTGAATTTGACAGGAGGGGATTCAAACATTGCAGGTTATATGTGGAACAAATAATGGAATGAATACATTTTTGTAACACTAAACTTTGTTACCCGGAACCACTGTTGATACAAGACTGGTAACGAGGGAAAGTGTGTCTCTTTTAAGTACTAAGAATATGCTCTTTAAAAGACCTTGAGAAATATATAATCCTCCTCTTTTTTTTTCCCATGGCTGCTAGGAAACTCAGAGCCAATTTAGTGCTCACATGAATAATATCTTACTTCACTAAAAGTTCTTGGTATCTTTTGCTTAGCTTCACTTTTAACTATCTTCTGCTGCATATGGATTTTTATTGTAAGATGCCTTTTGAAATATAGATGGAGTGAAAGTGATAAATAAGTAAGTTGCAAATAAAAGAGACAAATCCAGATTGTTTATTAATGTCTTCATCTACCAAAGCCATTTCCTTTGGTGGGAGTAATTTAGGCTGTCAGATTTGTCTTAAAGTCTTTAGGTGACAGAATGGCACTTTGACTATGGAAGTAAATAAATAAGCTACATTCTTCAATCTGTTCATCTTTCTGCATTTCAACTAGAGTTTAAATCTTGAGAGAGTTTGGCATGAATGGGTAATTACTACTAAGATGAATGGTGATGATGTTTATTATGATGATGGCTCTTTTTATTTGAACTTTCAGAGGGAAGTAATGTTTATCTCAGTCATTGAATTCAGAAAGGTAAGGGCATTGGATTAGCCCCTTTCAAAATAGTACATTTTAAATGTGACAAGCAGTGAATAAGTTATGCTCAAGGTAGCATAACAGTGATGTTAGTGGAGTTGTAACTGAAATAAATTCCAGGTGTGACATCTCTGTAGTTTGAAAAAATTTACTTCTGCTCTATTGCTGCATTTTTGACTTGGTACACCTAGTGACCTACTCTTTTTTTCAAAATAGTGACACAATGTTGGTTTGACCACCAGACTTGAATGGTGGGGACTTTCTTGGATCTCCTGTTCAAGGGATTCCTGCTTTAGCCATACTCCTCCCCATGGGAGACTTCACATTATTTACCTGGAATACAGTTCCCTTTTGTAGACCTCACCTCACATGCTCAAGACCCTGACCAGTGCTTCCCAGTTGGCTTCTAGGACCTATGTGTGGACGGCCAAGGGAGAGCTGCTTCTCCTGGGGATAGAGCTGGGTGTCCACACACTTGCATTTGAGGTCCCTCATGGTGAAAGGTGGATCCTGGGGTGAAAATCGAAGGGGCAGGGAGATGAGGGGCTAAGGACATAGAGATCAGTTCTGGCTTCCCCTATACCTCTACATTCAAGAACCAAATTTCAGAAGTTCTAGAATTCCTCATTTTAACCTTCCAGGCTCAGGTTCTTTTAAAAAACTTGAAAGAACACTGATGGGAGGGGTGAGAAACTGGGACTTCACTTGGTGAATTGAACACAACTTTAAGGTTTTTGAAATTAGGAATTCAACTAGATTCTTGCCCTAGGTCATGAAAATACCAGGGATCCTCTACTTCCTAGATTCTACAGAACAAAGTCCAAATTTCTCCAAGTGTCTTCAGGGTCATTTACCACTGGGCTTGTGACCTCTTTTTACATTCTTGCACCACATTTTCATGCACCCTGTATCTCATTCCTACCTCATTTCACTGTCTCACTTTCCCTAAATATTATCACCTGCTACCTAATTTCTTTTGAAAGAAAAGTAAAGTCATTCTTAATAGTTCTGGCTCCCTTACCTCTCATTTTCAGTTTGCTACTAACAGCTCTAAAGTTCTTCCATTTCTCATTTCTTCTTGGACACCTCTCTGATGCAGGTTTTCATCATTTCCACATAAATCACTGAAGTCATTTTGGCCTCCTCATATCTACTCTGTCCCCAGTGCTGGTTCACTCTGTGGCCAGAATAATCTCTTTAAAATCAATAATGAATCATTTAATTCCTTGCTTGAAATTCTGCAAAGGCTAATATAGATTCGTGTCCAAAATGCATCCCACAGGTTTCCTTTGGTCTGATCCCTCTCTACTGTCCATCCCCCACATCATACCACTCCTTCTTTACTCTCTACATCCTGTCATAAGACTTCTCTCCAAGATGTTTCTTCATTCTCATGTCCCTGTCCTTCAGCTGTCAGCTTGTTGCCTCCTCAGGTGCCCCCCAGAGCAAACTCTTATAGCACTATGACACTTTTTTCTGTTTGAGAGTATACATTTATTTGTATGATTGCTTCATTAATCTCCTTTCCTGGTAGACTGTATATGTTATATAAGTCAGGGACTGCATTGGTTTTTGCTCACCATTGCAGTGCCATGCTTGTGTATTGTACCTGGCACTGTGTAGGTACTCAAAACATGTTTATTAAATAGTTGAGTGCATAAATGTGTGAACAACCATGTCAATGTCATGCTTTACATGTATTTATTAAACTCAACTTGCTAACAATGTTCATTTTATCATCTACAATTTTAGAAATGAGGAAATTAAGTCAGAAAGAGGTCAGATACCCATTCCTTTAGTGTGGACTGGGTTGCACATGATGACTTTTTCCCCCAATATTATAGTATGGAGGCTGTAGTATTAATTTATAGTGGATAAACCTGATGAACACTACCTGAGCCAGAAATAAATCACATTGACAAATGTACCCTTGTTTTGATGTGGTGAAATGACACTTTACCGCTAAAGTCTTTGTCCTCCACACACTAGTCAAATCATGAGAAAAACATCAAACAAATCCCAACTGAGGGGCATTCTGCAGATTCCTGACCAGCATTCCTCAAAACTATCAATGTCATCCCAAACAAATTCTGAGAAATTATCGTAGCCAAGTGGAGCCTGTGATGATACAAAGACTAAATGCAATGTGATATTCTGAATGAGATCTTAGAATAGAGAAAAGACATCAAGTGAAAACTAGGAAAATCTGAATAAAATCTGGAATCTTGTTGATAAGAAAACATCAGTATTGTTTACCAGTTGCAACAAATGAACCATAGTTATGTAAGTAGCTAATGAAAAGTAAAACTGGGTGTGGAATATATGGAAAGTCTGTATATTATCTTTGCATTATTTTCCTGTTTTAAAAACAAAAGATTAATTAGAAAAGCAAGGTCACAGAACTGGTAATAGACATAGCCAAACCCAGTGCCCTGTTCTCTGACCAGATCTCCTTCGCTTAGGTTTTCTTTCTTTCTGGATGTCCTTGGAAGCAATGGCATTTCAAATCCAGGGTTTAAGTTTGGCCCAGTCCATCCAACTCAGTCATGATTCATGGTATATGAGATCACTACAGGCACTTCCAGTTGGAACTAAGCCACAGGTGTGGTATAAAAAGTGTTTTGCCAGGTTGGAACAGGGTTTGAGGCAGTGGCTAGTGGGGATTGGAGATGTTGCCTGTGCTCTGATCTGGATAAATCTGATGTTTCAAATATAGCAATTGCCTCAAAACTATGTATCAAGAGAAAACATTGGAACACTGTTTTTCTCAAACACTTGTTGAAATTCCACATCTGAGCTCTAACACTCCTATCATCCACAAAGTCTTCTCTGACCTCCTCTCCCCCAAAATAAAGTTAATTATGACAGTGGAAGAGCAAGGGTTTTAGAATGGGAAAGTGGGCATCCTGTGCCTGCCAGTCCTTGGGCATGTGATACTAGACTAGGCATTCCATCTCAGAGAGCCTTAGTTTGCTCATCTAAAAAAATCAAGGATGGAAATTCTTCTCAGGGTTAATCTGAAAAATAACTAAGGAAGTTACTATGAAAGAACCTAGGTTGGTACATTAATAAATGCTAATTAAAATTAGCATTGACCATTTTTCTCTCTTGACAATTTTCTTCTTTACAGTCACAGCATGTTTCTCATGGCATTATTAAGCACTAGCATCAATGTTTTCTTAGTCAAAAACATGACTGTGGCCTCATAAGACCACAAACTCTTTGGAGGGATGAACCATGTTTCATTTATCTTCGGATTTTCAGTGCTTGAGCATAATACAGGAGGTTCTGAATAAATCATAAATTTAAATAAGCTGGATTGAAACAAGGTATTTTTCTAAAAATGATGCTCTAGAAAATTAGAAATGGATAAGAGCACAGTTAAAAATTCTTAGAAACATTGTAGGCTTCTGTGGATCTAGACAGAGGTGATCTTTCTAGGAACATGCTTACATTTGTTTTCATTTGTTAATTAAAGACTTTTTAATTTGTTAATTAAAGACATTTTGTGATACAATGCTTCCAAGCTAGCTGGAATTAACTCACACCGCTCCAACGCTCCTATCTTCAGCCTGGTCTGATTCCGCATGAAGGTCAAAAACGAGAGCAAACCAAACACCATTGGTTTAACACAAGTGAAGTGGCAAGTGATTAATGTCCCCCAGATGATAGGCTGGGGTATATTATTTTTGATACTAGCTGTACTGGGTACTGGTGCTATGGGTTTGGTTCATCTCTGGCACAGATTAGAGGGCAAGAAAAATGGGCATGAAGACGAGATACTTTATTTGTCTATTAGCAAGAAATTCCATGCAGTTCGGCAGCATGCATTCATTGTATGTTGGCAGAGCAACATCATAGGCCTGTGGGTATGATATCATCCAAGTCAAAGTTCATTTGAAGCCTGTTACTGCCTTCATTTACTCAGTGAGTAGACAAAGTTTCCATGAGACAGAGGGAGTGGGTTTTAGAAAAGGGACAGGTTTAATATTCTGGCTCCACTAATCAACCATTAGAACTTGGGCCAGGTACCTAATCTCTCTGTTTTCTTTATGCCTTTGTGTATTGTACTGATTTTTATTTGCAGTGAGCACTCATGATATAATTATAAAGGCTTCTTACATAGTCCTTGATACAAAATAAAAGCCCAGGAAACTGTAGTTGTTTTTAATCTTGGCAGTACTTATTCTTTTAGCCATAAAGCAATCTGTTTGTTTTTCAAGATTGAACTTCACAGTTTTATGTTATTCTCAGGGTGAACATCAATTTCACATAACTTGTGCTTATTAAAGTTCAGAAATGGAAAGATGGATTGTCCCTGGGTCCAGAAAGCATAGTACATTTAGTCAGTTTAGTTGTAAAGGGGGTGAAAATTAGAGAATTTTATCAAATTTATTATAAGTAATTATAAAACGTAGCTTGAACTATTATCAAAACTTTAACAGAAAGTCACATTATTGATAGTATGCTTCTTAACTCAGTGGGAATGACACTTAATTAAAAACCAGCAGGGGTGCCTTGAATTTTCTGCACAATGTGTACCAAAGATTTTTCTGCAATGCAGAAGTATAATAAATGCTTCACATTTAATCTGAGAATTCTGTGACTTTACAGAGCTTATTTATGAATGATTATCATTGATCTCTCATAAGTTATTATTGCTGTCTATTTAAAAAGAGTCCTCGGTCACTTTTATTATAGTGTTTTTGAAAGGTTGAAGAAAGAAATATCTAAAATCACTGCTTTGTGGTTACCATTTTCATAAATATGTAAAGCAACTCAGATTTTTTTTAATTTCATTTGGCTGAAATGGGTCTGTTTTATCATCAGGTGGAAGCACATGTTAAAATTTGTGGTACAATAAGTGAGATCACTAGAGAGTACATTTATAAGTGAAATACAAAAGACTGTGAATTTGAGGTACATTTTAGAGCTCAAAATTAGTAAAAACAGGTTAGAACTGACTGGAGATACATCTATATGTGAGCCTGAGGAATGGATAAAACCCAAACATCAAGAATTAATTTCAGATTGGCTGTGTCATTTCACTTAGTATAGTCGAGAATATTCTCATCTATCTGATAATGAAATAGAAGTTAGAAATATGTTTTTCTTTCTCTTGTTATCTAAGAATATACAGAATTCACAAATTTTAGTAATATTTGTTGGAATCCTCAAGGATCATCTGCATATTCCCCAGTCTTGTAGTATTGTCCTATATGTCTCCTCATTTCTAGACAGACTCATTGTTAATTCTGGGCTTACCTGGACCATTGTAAGAGAGCTCTGTCACTGATAGCCATTCTCACCTTCCCAAACACACTAGTCCTTCCAGCCTTGTGGCAGATCTGTCCTGAACACAGTACTCTTCCTCTTTCACTCAAAACCCACAAGATACCTTTTCTTCCTACAATGTTTTAAGAGCAGATTTCTCTTCCTCCTCCTCCTCCTCCTCCTCCTCCTCCTCCTCCTCCTTCTTCTTCTTCTTCCTCATGATACAGTCCTTTTGCACAATTCTTAATACTCCTACATGTCCTGTCTTAAAAGGATGGGTGGTTCCTTGTTTCCTGAACACACAAATTCTGTACCTTTTGTCTCTGTGCTTTGTCTTAGTTTGATTCTTCAGTTTAAAATAATCTTTCTTCCTGTTTTTTTTCAGGATTTTTTAAAGAGGGAAAAAGACACAGAAAAGAAAAACAAAAAGCAAAAGAGACAAACAAACACAGCACATCCAATACAATGACATTATAGGTTTACAAAACAAGATGATAGGAATGGTTGTAATATTGCATATTGTTACCTTCAAAATGGTTGTTTAGATTAACAGATATGGACATGTAAAATGGATCTAATCATATGAATATTAACTGTTCTTTTTGAATAACTAATACATTTAGTAGTATAGTCACGAAATACTCTTTGTTCTTATCCTCATCTTTATCTTCTAAAATCCTATCTATTGTTAAACTAACCAGAGATACCAACTCATCATATGCTCAGTAACAATGACAATACATTTTTAACTTTAATTTAAAAACTACTATATTAATATTATCAATAATTTGCAAAACAGAGAAAAAAACCACAGGCCTCTTATGTAATGATTAATGTTTCCATTTGGTAGATTTCTAAGAGATTAAGGCACTTGACTCATCATGTAATTAATAAAAAGTCGGGATTATAACTGTACTATGTCAAAACTGCTGATTTTTGAGATGAGACCATTGTTCTTATTAATGTCTTTTGTCTTTACTCAAAGATTGAGACGCTCAGAGATAGTCCCTCAGGGCTAGACACTTTCTCCCAAGGATCATCTGCAAACCCAGTTGCACCTGAAAACACGTTGTTCTCACCAACATTACTTTCTGAGGATTGTGGCACAATTTGACTAGAGGCAGAGTTCTTTAATTGCTCATCACCATCATAAGTAGGTTGTGCCACTTCTTTGGTTAAGAGCTGAAAAAAACCAAGTTTCTCTGCATAATTGAGAGGAAATGATATAAAATTCCCAGAAGAAAATCTCAGAGGTGGAAAGGGAAAGCCATAGGTAGTGAATTGTGTTGAGGGGAGTGGTATAAAAAGGAAAGTTTCTTAATAAAGAATATAGAAACAACAAAACATTAATCTTAAGATAATTATAGATTTACATGTAATCATAAGAAGTAACACAGAGAAATTTCACATATCCTTCACCCAATTTCCCCCAGTGATAATTCTTTGGCTGTGTGTCATTCAATATCACAAGTAGGAAACTGATAATGATGCAATCCATTGGCATTTAGATTTCACCAGATTTACACAAAATTCTGTGTGTGTGTTTGTTGCGTGTGTGTGTGTGTGTGTGTGTGTGTGTGTGTCTAGGCACATGCATGTAAATATGTGCTTAGTTCAATGAAATTTTATTGCATGTATGGACTTCAGTGACTACCACAGTGAAGGTACAGAAGAGTTCCATAACAGAGTTACCCTTCTATGACCAACCATCTCATTGCCAATTCCCTAAACTCCAGCAACTACTGATCTATTCTCCATATCTTAAGCTCTTTATTTCAGGAATCATGTGGCAAGGAGAGAATTTTGATAGGCAGTTTTTGGTTACTTGGGAAGCTTTTTGATGTATATGGGTCATCTTTCTTCATAATGTCATCTTCATGATCGTCTATACTGCTTGCTGTTATCTTCACAAGTTAGTTCATGTAGGACACAGAATGTGATGGACTTAAAATTACTAGGAGTTAACAGAAGTTTTAGGGAGAGTTTTGGCCTTCTAAGATTATAGATGTTGTGGAACTTTGAGTTTGTGATATCTAGATTTCTGAGTAGCAAAAGATTACATTGCATTGGAGAGTATTTGATACAATGGCCAGAGGTCTGAGTGCATCCTGTCTATACCACTTGCTAGTTGTATCAGCTCTGCTTTCTCATCTGTGAAACGGTGATGAGATGATGTCAACCTTATGAGGTGGAGGTGAAGATGAAATAACATTGTGCACTTTGACACATAAAATGTGAAACATGATAGTTACTCAGTGTAGATTTATTTCACAGATAATTACAGAATGTCTACTATAATACTAGGAACTGACAGATTGGGGTAGTAAGAATGAGCAAGGGTAGACCAATCTCTGAAAAATAACCACTTTCACTTAAGCAAGCTGTGGATGCAGATAATATGCAGAAGTTAAATAATGAAGACTGCAAGTACATGTTTCTAAAGTGCTAGAAAGTGGGGAATGGTTTTGCATAAAATCTACAGGATTAGTAGATGATCTTCTTTAGAAATTATGCCCATTCAAATAGCAACAATTAATTAAGTAGATGTTAATTCTTGCCTTTGTTTATAAATTCTTAGGGAAAATGAAATTTAACCTAATGATGAAAGATATTTGCAAACTTAACATGAATTATCATAATAAATAGCTATTAGTACATTTATCATTTAAAATTTTAAATCATCAAATCCTCAATCCTTTTTCATTTTGCTAACCTATGTCCCAGACAGACCTTACTCTCTATTGCCTGTTCTTTTCTGCTATTTGATCAAAACCATTAATTATCACCTACCTTTTAGAAGAAAAGTGTTAATTGGTTCTTTGATCCTTAGCTCCTTCATCTATAAAATAGAACTAAAATCTAAATTTCTTTTTACCCTTTAGAGTCATTTTAGATAACAGACAAAGTAAAGCATGTGAAAGAATTGGTAAATAGCAAATAGCTTGCAAATATATGGTAGGGCACTGAGAATACTATAGAGGAATGAACACATATTTGGAGATAGAAACAGTGGGTTCAAATTTCCAGCTCAGCCATGTTTTGCTAGTTGTATGACCTGGAAGGAATACAGATGCTCCTCATGTAACAACCAAGTTCCTTTCATGCTACTAGATAGTTAAATGAATTGGGCACTAAATGAGGAATTGTTATAATATTTGCATTACAATGTTCAGAACAAATAAATAGTCAAAGGAAACTCCAACTTGATGACTTTACTTTTATTCATATAATTCTTACATTCAGTACTATCATATATAACAGAACATAAAACTACAGTACAGTACAGTACAGTCAGAAAAAATCATAGTACTGTGTAAATAAGGTATGCTGTACCAAAAAAAAAAAAAAAAAAAAAAAAAAAAAAAAAAAAAAGGCAAACAAGGTGTACAGAACCACAGGACAAAAAAATGTGTCAGAAGTCATAGTGGCAGGTAGTAAGTCTGAGCAACATGCCTTGGTCCTGAATTGTAGCAGTCATTAACCAGGTAGATCATCAAATAAAGAATTTCTATAATTTAATTAAGCATTCATTTCCAAAGCTGTGTTCTAGTTACTTTCTATTGTCTCTCTTTCCCTGACACAATCCCTTCTCTACTTTAGTTCGTATTTTAAGTGTCTTTTATCTACAAATACATTATGAGGTCCCCTGACCAATTGGTTGCCAGTTGGGGTTGGTCAGTGGGAGGCATTGGCTGATGGGAAAGAGAGGCTGGGGTATTTCCTTGCTCTCTATCTGTCTCAGTAGCTATTTTCTGGTAATAATTGTCCCTTTCCTTGTATTCAGCCCTGTGGACAGCCCCATTCCATTCCTATGGTAATTGCTCCCTAGTATTGCTAAACTCTGAGTGCCTCATCATTTCTTACTAGGTCCTTTAACTCTGCAGCTCTGTACTCTCTTCATTAGGGTCTGTTTCTTTGAATCAACTGGGTTTATTATTATTCCTGCTGAGATCCCAACTGGTACACCACGTGGGAAGAGATTAAATTTAAATATAAATGAACATGATTTAGTGCTGGATTTGGCGTTTAATAACGAAGAGGGATTCTCAGGCTTTCATTTGTTCTACATGACTTTGCTTCATTTTGTGCAGAGTAGCTTCCTCTGCCTCATTCCTCATGCCTTACATGAAATCACCTTTTTCACACTAAGCATGCACACAAAAAATAAAACAAGTCTGATGCTCTACACAGAGATTACACTGCTGCAGATTCACCCCTTCCAGCCAATCTGTGTATCCTTACATCCTCCTTGATTTGGACTAAGTGCTGGAGATTATGTGCTAATCACCAGACATCCTGGAATTTTTATGGCCTGCTTTTTAGTCAAGAAAATTCTGTTATTTTTAAGATTTAGGTTCAGAATTGGAAATTACTTTAGAATCATGTCTTTCATCTTCCTTTCTATGCAAGATATAGCTCTTTCAAACACTAGATAATTAAGAAATATGATTTGGAGAAAAATAAAAAAGATGTCCATCCCCTTTCCTGTTACATTGAGGCATAGATTCAGAATGTTCCCATTTTAAGACTCTTCTGGTTAGATTTTTCTTCTTTCTCAAAGTTATTGAGTAAGAACAATTAATTTTACAACATCTCTTGTGGTAATCACAAGTGAATTTTTATTATTTAATTTTCAGAATGAGAAAAATTGGTGAATAATGAAGTTCTGAAACAAATGATGGGATTACTGATATTCAGGGCCTAATTCAAATCCATTTTTTTCCCTTGGACACAGACTCCTGGAATTTTACAGATGGAAGGAGCTTTACTAATCATGAATCTCCCTTACTAACAGGTAAGGCAATTGAGAGAGGCTTGAAGTTAGGCACCAATTTACTCACTTGGGAAGATGTCATTTCTAGTTTTTAGGAATAATGAATTCAGAATCATAATCTAACTCTTGCTATTGACCTCAGGACATTAAGGAGAGAAATATTACTGTTTACACTGATGTTTTTGAAAAGAAAACCAGAAACTTGAGAGCACTGATCATATAATCCATAGTTTAAAATTAAGAAAATCCTGGTGTGTTGTGCGTGTGTGTGTGTGTGTGTGTGTGTGTGTGCACGTGCATGCGTGTACTTTGTTTTTGTTTTTAACTAACTCCCTCTAAGAACTATTATTTTTGGTTGCAATTTTCTCTGTATTCCCTGCATTTGTATGTGTGGATTCCTTCTTCCCACCTTTTCTGCTACTTTTGACCTATTCATGACATTTGCTTGTATGAAAAATTATAAATTTAATAAGAAGAAAAATATGCAAAAAAAAATCAGACACTTTTTCATTAGGTATTGGCACAGAGCCCAGGCTATATGACATTCTCAGGAGAAAACAAAACAGATTGAGACCTGAGTAAGAAACCATTGGCTCCAAAATTCTTAGCGGACCTTATAGAAATGAGATTAATAAATATTTAATTAAACATTTCCTAAACTAACATTATGTCAGCTTCATTAATTGTTCAATTTATTATTTATAAAAATTTCATTATCTTGGAAAACATTTGAAAGTGATAACTTTTTCTTTCACAGATTTCCAACTATGCATGGTAATTGCCAAGAAATCATTGACATTCTAAATTAAATGAGTTTTTGAGCCAATTAATTTCAAGGCAAAGCTGTAAACAAAAAATTTCATTTTAATTTTCCTGCAAAGAAAATTATATTTAATATGCACATGAGTGCAAATGTTATTATTTATATGATGTGACCTGAGACTTTCAAGAGCAAAATACATGAGAATTTTGAGGGACTTAAAACCTGTTCAAGGTTGGAGCGTGTAGTCACTAGTAGACTGTATACTTAGCACAAGCAAGACCCTAGTTTCAATTCCCAATAACAGGAAAAAAAAAAAAGAGTAGGTAAACCTGTATGGAGGTGAACAGTACAGGTGTTCAGAGGTGGTAGAAATGTGTGTGTGTGTGTGGGGGGGGGGCAGTACTTGGAACTGAATCCAAGGCCTTTGAACTAAACGACATCCCCAGGTCTTTATTTTTCATTTTGAGAGAAGATTTTGCTAAAGTTTCTAAATCCAATCCAATGGTGGCAAATCTGTGGCACACATGCCACAGCCAACTGTTATCCCTGAAAGCTCTAAAAAGTTAAGTCAGCACTGGAGCTCGTTAGGTGAGGCTCTATACCAGTGCCTCACTAATGTTTCAAGGGCAAAATGATCAAAGTAGCATTACAAAGGTAACATTATTAAAATGGAAGGCATTTGAGGTCACTGATTCTATTAACAGAGTGTACTGCGTGTCTATCACTGTGTAGCAAATTTCCACATACTTAGCATTTCAAAACAACACATTTATTATTCCATAATTTTTGAGTCAAGAGCCAAAACACTGTTTACCTGGATCCTCTGTTTAACATCTTCTAGGATGCAGTCAAGGTATGTAGCAGTAGGCTTGACTGGCGAAAATCTATTTGTGAGGTCATTTAAGTTGTGGCAGATTCATTTTCTTGTGACTGAGGATCCTGCCATCTTGCTCACTGCTAGCTGGAGGCTGCCCTGAGCTCTCAGCGTCTACCCGAAAACCCTTGACATATAACAAGGCTACTTCCTTCACCCGGTTAGGAAGGAGAGTTAGACTGTTAGCCACATCGAATCTTATATATCAAAACATAATTATGGGAGTAGTATTTACTACCATAGTCACATTCTGTAAGTTAGAAGCAAGTCATAAGTCCTCTAACATTCAAAGGAAAGCGCAAAGCTGTAAACACTAAGACATGGGGAGTAGAGTTATCTATAAGTCTGTCCAACATTCAGTGAACCTGAAGGATCTACTCCTTTGCATGGATCAGTTCAGCTTTTTAAACTAAGCATTTTGGACAGTTACCTTGTGGGAAGTCATTAGAAAAAAAGTAAAAGAAAAGACCAAAGTGGCCAGAACCATGCTTAAACAAAATGTGTGTCCTTTCTTGTAGTGGCCTTTTCTGCCCATCTGGGATTCTCAACAGATGGCTTGCTAGCACCCAGATGGATAATTTCTCCAAAAAAGTGACATACCCAAATTGTCTCTTTCTCAAAAGTGTCTATATAGAAGGCCAGCCTTCCTCCTATTGTCAAAAATTGCTTATACCACATTCCTTTCCCTTGAATCCTTATAAGCAATTGGGAAAGTGATCTTATAAGGCAACACAAACTGAGAATTTCTGGGTTGATAATGATGGCATTTGTTATCTAACACAGATTGCATTTCCATGTGAATAAAGTACAAGACTACGTGAGGACTGTAAGAAATTCAGAGATTATAGGCAGTGAGGCAAGCACACTTGGGAAGATGTTTGGGACATTACACTAAATGCCAGAGAAAGAAAATTAGTGATCAAGACTGTTTGTGCTTGCTGATGGGACAGGAACACTGGCCAACAAAAAAGGAGGCTGTCTTCTAGAAATTATCTGAAACCAGCTGGACTGTTGCTTATTCTTATGCTTTTGACAACTATGCTGACTGCAGTTGTCTTTCAACCCATATTTTCTCCTAGATTTTTGTGCTTATGCTTTCCTCTGGCCTACCCATAACTCTAATTTCCCTCATGGGTAAAACTTTTTAGTGTTATCCATCCCTCTCCGGGTGTCTAACCTTACCCTAATCCCAGTTTTGATCCAAGTATACTCTCTTGGCACTGAAGGTCATAATGTTGCCTTCATTTGTAACCCCATGCAAGAAATATTGAGCCATGAGATTAAAGCAACATTGAAATTTCAGGCACTCAACTTTATTTCTTATTGACACAACAGGATTGTGTAGAAATCCCTGGTCAGGTAACTTTTCCATAGTTTCAGGGACACTCAGCAAGAGACTCCTTCCCACTGTGACCTAGTCTTCCTTAATGTTTTAAATCTCTGTTTATCCGTATCAAGCCATGGAGAGAGAAAAATTGTGGAAGAGTGTGCATGGAAAATTTTTGGGATTGAACTTGGACAGATATTCACTACTTCTCACTTTCACTGGCCACACCTAAAAGCAAGGGAGTATGAGGAACTCAATTTATGTGACCAAAAAGAAAGGGAAACTTAGCTAGTTTCTGCAATGTGGAATCTTTTGGCAGCCATGAAGTGATATTCATATGCATGGAGCAAACTTAATGGGCAGCACCTTTAAGTGAAAGATCTATACACAATGATTTCTTTGTTGAACATTTATATAGAATTTAATATGTTCCTGATACTGCTTTAAATACTTTTTTTGTTTTTCTTTTTGTTTGTTTGTTTTTGGTACCTGGGATCAAACTCACAACCTTGCGCCTGCCAGGCAGGTGCTTCCACCACTGACCTAAATTTCCAGCCCTATTTTTTGAGACAGGGTCTCACTATGCAGTTGAGGCTGGCCTTGAACTCACTTTCTAGCCCAGGGTGGTCTTGAACTCACAATGATCCTGCTGCCTCAGCCTCCCGAGTGCTGGGATTAAAGGCATGCGCCACCGTGCCTGGCTTTTAAATACTTTTTAAGTAGTAACTAAGTTAAACCTATACAACCTAATACAGTGAGTACTGTTATCATCCTCATTTACAGATGGAGAAACTAAGGCAAAAAGTGGTTAAATAGGTTTCAAGAAAACAGCATGAGCGAGTGGCAGGACTGAGAATTTGAACCCTGCTTCTAGAGTTGGTTTTTCAATTCTGTGCTGCACAAACTGTCCAGCTCTATCTATGACTCATCAGAATAAGATATTTTTAGTGGTAATGAAATTAGGTGTCTTCATACAACCTCCTAAGGAAAGATGCTATACTTCCCATTTTGTAAGCTATCTAGTGCTATTTACAGAACATTGCAGATTGTTCCAAATCACACAACCAGAATCAGTAAATTACCATATCCCTGTATGAAGAATTCTACTCAGAATTAAATTTGATGTTCTTCATGGCTCCATCTAGTTTTGGTTGATGGAGCCTTGGGTGTACTCCCCTCAGAGTACATTTAAGTTTGGTACATTTAAGGAAAAGCATAAATACTATACCTGAAACACAAATATCTAGTCCATTTGGGTAGCTATAATAAAGTAACATAGACTGAGTGGTGTACAAAACACCAGAAATTTATTTGTCACAGTTCCAGAGGTTGGAAAGTTCAGTATCAAAAGATTTGGTGTTTGAAGAAGTTCACTCCTTAAACAATTGTTTCTTGGATGGTGTAAGGGGTGAAAGCTCTTATCAGAACACTAATCTCATTTATGATGGTTCCATTTTCATCACTTAATCTTGTCCCAAAGGTCCCATCTTCTAGTATCATCACTTTGGTAGTTAAGATTTTAAAATATGATTTTTATGGGAATACAAACATTCAGACCCCAGCAACTTACTTAATTCCAAAAAGGGCAAGGCAAGACTGTGGATGAGTTTCAGGTCACCACATAGCTCAAGCCATCATGGGATTTTAAGCATTATCTGTATCGGCAGCATGAATACAAGAATGTTTCTGTGTCACATGATGCCATCAACCACTGCTATTAACAAACATAGTGAGCTTTAGAAAACCTTTCACATAAGTCAAGTTTACTTGTTGTTGAAAAATAATACATACAGTACTGATGTGACCTTCTTTATGAGTAAAGATTACAAAGAGTATTAAAGAATGTCTCACAATCAGTGATCTGACTTTAATACTTAATGTATCAGTCTATGAAAAATACTTAAAAATCTGTCTTATAAATTTTTACCTTGAGTTTTCTGTTTTTAGAATATTTATCATAAAACATTCGTGTCTTTAAAAATACAAAGCAAAATGAAACAAATCCTCTGCTTTAGCATGTTAATAACATCTATCAAATAATTCTATCTCTTCAGCTGCTCTTTATTTTGTACTTGTTGATCTTCTTATTTGAGTTAATAATCATATACTTGATTTCTTTGGATTAAGTCATAAATTTATTAGTGCCTATTTTATGAATGACTTGATTCTCACATCAATAACAAATGCCTCTGCCTCTATTTAGCATCTTTCATACTCTTAATAAAAACTATAATAAATCTCTAAGCCAAAAAAATAAGGTTTTTTTAAATTTACAAGATTTTTACAAGAAAACTTTAAAAGCAAACAGGGATAGGATTTTATCATCCCAGCACAACCATTTATATCTCCCTTTGGACTTTATACATTATAAAACATTTTAAAGAGAACTTTGGGATTTAGACATCAATTTCATAGACCTCTTCTCATTTAATATATTTGCCACAGTTTTGGGAAGTAAATGTGACTGTTATCTTCAGAGTGCTTTCTACATGCGACACGCCATGCCTTGTTTGTGTTCCACAGGTCACGTGGTGCATTTTGAGATCCAGTCTTTTTCACATGAACAGGCATCTGAGCATTTCTTCGCGATGACCAGAGGTTAGTGTGAATATTTCTGCTGAACAGTTGGAGTTAGTCAGTCAGTGAATGAAGAGAAGGCTTTGTCCCTGTTCCTAGAAATCTGCTGGTCACATGGTCCTCTCCACAAGACTTCATCCTTGAATCATGTTATACCCTTTTTGAATGTGAAAAAAGAAGTGAAATTTATGAATTGTGAGATTTATCCCCGAAGGGTCTGTATAGTACCAGTAAAATCAGAATTCAAGCTTCTGTTCTCTTCTGGACCACAATTCTGTGCTTTTTCTATATTTCTTTCATTCTAAATATTCTTTGTGTGTGAACCTGTAATGAGTTAAAGAGTGAATCTTGGGTAAGCAGGATCTTAAATAAGTAGGGCTTGGTCCATATGTAAGCGAGGAGCAACTGGTCACCACAGAAATTAGAATTGTGGTCATATGTGTGTGCATATCCTTCGGCTGGGTAGATATGTTTGCATTTGTGCTGTTACTCCTTGCATTGAAGCTTACTTGGTAGGTATTTCCAGTGTTTTCAGACAAGACTCATCCCTTTGTATGTGAAATTGGTTTCTACCTACTTTGTCTTCCAATAGATTTAGTGTTTCTGTCTTAATATTTAGATCTTTGATCCATTTTGACTTTAATTTAGTGCATGGTGATAGACAAGGGTCTAGTTTAAGTTTTTGGCATGTGGAAAGCCAAATTTTTCTGGCACCACTTATTAAAGAAGTTATCATTCTTCCAGTTAATTTGTTTTGTCCCTTGTCAAAGGTAAGGTGGATGAGTGTGTTTGTAGTTGTGTTTGTATCTTCTGTTCTGTTCCATTGATATGTTTATTTTCCAGTACCATGCTGATTTTATTATAGCAGCTTTTTGTAGTATAATTTCAGGTCAGGGATTGTGATGCCACTTGCCTTGCCCTTATCACCCAGGATTGCCTTTGCTATTCTAAGTTCCAGATGAATTTTCTCATTCCAGATAAATTTTCAGAATGTTTTTCCTAGACCTGTGAGGTTTGCATGTATGTTCATTATGCCAATGGCATTTTGATCGGTATTGCATTAAATCTTTCTAACAGTTTTGGGAGTATGGTCATTTTCACTATGTTGTTTCTTCCTATCCATGAACAAAGGTTATCTTTCCATTTTCTGAGCTCCTTTTCGATTTCTTTTTTCAGAGTACTGTAATTTTTAATGCATAAATTTTTTACTTCCTTTGTTAGATTGGTTCTTATGTATTTCATTTTTTGGATATTATTGTGAAATTGTGGTTTCCCTTATTTCTCTCTCAGTGAATTTGTTGCTTGTGTACAGGAATGCTATTGACTTTTGAGTTTTGATTTTGTACCCAGCTACACTGCTGAATTTGCTTGTTAAGTTTAGAAGGCTGTTGGTGAAGTTTTTACAGTCTTCTACATAGAGTATCACGTCATCTGCAAATAATGGTAATTTAACTTCTTCTGTTCCTAACTTATTCCTTTTGTTTCTCTCTCTTGTCTAATTACTCTGGCTAATGTTTCCAGAACTATATTGAATAGGAGTGGAGATAGTGGACATCCTTGTCTTGTTCTTGATTTCAGAGTGAAAGCATTCAAGTTTTGTCCATTTAGTGTGATGTTGGCTGTTGGTTTGTCATACATGGCTTTTGTCAGGTTGAGATAAAGACCATCTATTATGATTTTCTCTAGAGTTTTTACCACAAATGAGTGTTGGATTTTATCAACATCTGTTGAAATAATCATGTGATTTTTGTCTGGCTCTGTTAATGTGGTGTATTACATTTATTGATTTGCTTGTGATGAACCAGCCCTGAATTCCTGGGATGAAACCCACTTGGTCATGGTATACGATCTTCTTGATGATTTGCTGCATCTGTTTGCTAGTATTTTATTGAGGATTTTTGCATGTATATTCATTAGGGAGATTGGCCTATAGTTCTCTTTTTGATTGGGTCTTTCTCTGGTTTTGGTATCAAGGTGATAACTTGCCTACAGGAATGAGTTAGGGAGAATTGCTTCCCTTTCAATATCATTAAAGAGTTTGAGGAGTATTGGTGTTAAATCTTGTCTAAATTTCTTGTAGAATTCAGCTGTGAATCCATTAGAACCTGGGCTTTTTTTGTTGTTGCTGTTGGTAAGTTTTTAATTACATTTTCAATTTCATTATGTGAGATTTATAGTCAACCAGGCATTTCAGGACTACTTTTGTATAAATATTTGCATAATACTCTTTGATGAAAATCTATTTGAATATTTTGTCACAAACTGATTATTATTGCAAAGCAATTACTTCCTCCAACAATGTGACCCAGAAGACAACCTAGATCTATGATCTGGTTGTCATTTGGCCCAGAATTGGATAAATAACTTTTCTCTGATGCTTTGAAGTAAATACCCTTAAGAAGCCAAAATAATATTTAAATAAATTTATGCATCCATATCTTTATAAAATGAATTTTACTGAGGGAGGGAAAGATATGCAATCAAGAAATGTTTTTTTCCTTGGATTCTACATAGTAAAAATGTCAGATTTGTGCTTATCTGTGTGCTGACATATTGTTGAAAAAGTGTATCCTAAGTTAATTCTATTAACACACAGGTTCTGAAATAACAAAATTTAAAAAGAAATGAGTTTACTTTTTATTTTCCTTTTCAAATGATTATTTTTAAAAACAAGTTTACTTAGAAAAATACATTTTGTTTGATAGCATATTGTTAGTCCTTTTACTGTGAGACTGGGTGAGTTGGATGTGTCCCAGTTTCTCACTCCTATGTCATGGACAGTTTCTTTTGCTTTCATTATTTATATATAATATTATTGTTAAGTTGGCCAAGTAGTACTCTTTTACGAGATCTAGCTCACTCCCCTTCCCTTCCAGTCTATTTGCCAAAGTACTGAATGGCTGGGCTGACCCTGCTCAGCAACTGGAAGATAACAAATTGCCAACTGTACAGGTGATTGCTGTGAAGACCACAGGAAAAATGCCCTATGGCCTTGCTAAGGCACTCCAGAGCCCAGTAGTAATGGAGGGAGATGTGTGCAGGGTGTGTTGCTCAATGAAAAGATTCTTCTCTTTCACTTGAGCCTACCTTTAGCACATATTTACTAAGAGCTTACGGTCTCTCTGAGGCCCTGTGCTCAGTATGTTTCTAAAGATAATTCATCGGTTGACTGAGGATTAGATATAGGATTAATTCAGTTTTGGGTCCCATTTCTTAATGAAAACATCATAGCAAAGACATGTTTAAAGTTCCACACTCAGTGTTGAGCAGGACCAGAAGCCAAACCCAGGTCTTCTGACTGAGCACTCAAAGTCACTGAAAGATCAGAGTATAATTTAAATTTAACAGCTGTACTTCAGAACTGCTTTAGGAACATAGAAAATTAAGCAGAGAGTATGGCCTTCTTGTAGTCCCCTGTGGGTCCCTATATATAATCTCTCTGTCTATCAGCATCCTGCACTACAGTGGCACAATTTGTTGATAAACTACACTAACACATCAGCAGCAGCCAAAGTCCATGGTTTACATTAGGGTTCATAGTTGGTACTGTGCAGAACAGGCATTTAAATAAATACATAGTGACATTATTTTTAAGATTATTATGGAAAACTCCATCTGACTCCAAACCTAGTGACCCTTCCTAGCAGCTCCAGGAACTCCAGTAGTAGGAAAGAAAAGCCAAAATATGAGCAGTTGTGGGTGGAGGACAAAAGAGAGGCAGTATGCACTTGAAAGTGGGTCAAGTGGGTTTGTTATAAGTCTTTAGCATCATTTAGGTTTTGAATAGTGCCAAATATAAAATGTCACACTTTATAAAATTTGGGCTAGTCTATAGTGCTAAATCATTAGGCTGTTTCTACTGAGGTGCATAACAACAAACACAGAACATGAGTTTGGCACAAGAGCAAGATGATGTAGTGGTGCTGAGCATAATCTTGGAATGAGAGTGCTAACCAAAGCCACATTTTTATTCCAAATCACCTGGGAACTCACTGTTGAAGCACTTGTTTAGGTCCTACTAGAACACTTCAAGATGTCACATTTACCTGGGCTTTAATTTTGTTGTCATGAATTTACCTACTTTGAGGAAACATTATTTACTTTAACATATTAGAATGTTTTCATAATTGTACACACAATTCAGTTAGCTTCAGTTGTACCAAGGGACTTGTCACCTGAGGATGAATAAAGGATTAGTATTCTCCCTAGTCTATTGTGTATTCCATTGGTTTGAATAACTTGAGGCTCAGAGTAAGCACTTACCTTCCATTTTGTAGAGTCCTTACTTGTACTGCTTCTGTAAATTAATTATACTATTGTTCTGTTACTTCCATTGGAACAGCAGGTTGCCACAATTCCTTGAAATGGAGGATAAATATCTAATTCTGTGTTGTTTTTCAGTTTGTAGCCACCATATATATGATCCAAAATCTATATATGATCCAAAATCTATAATAAATACTATGTAAAGGTAAAAAACAGCTCAAAGAGCAAAAGGGAAGGGAAAAGGCGGAAAGAGAAAAGGAAAGAGGAAAAGATATAAACCTGTATATATGTATATGTAAGATGACTAAAATGAACACACTGCTGAATGTATTCGTTATTGAGAAGGAGCAATTAATACTCATATGATTAGATCAATTTTACACGTCTATATCTGTTAATATAAGTAACCATTTTAAAGATAACGATACACAATATTGCAACCATTGTCAAGTTTCTATCATCCGGTTTTGTAAACCTGCAATGTTACTGTTGTGTATTTACTCTAGTCGTTTGTTTGTCTCTTTTGCTTGTTGTCATTGTTTTATATGTCTTTTTTTCTTTGATTAAATAAAAAAAATAAAAAAATAAAAAATAAAAAATAAAAAATAAAAATCCTATGATTTTGTATGGAGCTGGTCACGGTTCAGCCTGTTACCTACAGGATCCGGCGTGAAATCTTGTTGTTTGTAACCCTTGAGAACATGAGATCTTGCATTTTTCACAGCAGGCATTCATGGCCATAGGGAAGACAGAAAGCTATACTCTTTAGATATTGATGACGGTAAGTACATGAGCAGTGGATTGTCACCTAGAGGCCTTGTTTGAGAAGGGCAGATATTTCATTTTATTTTATTTTTGGAGTGTGTTGCCAAAAAAATGGCCAAAAATCTGTAATTTTTGTTTTCTCACATCTCACTGAGTCTTTTTCTAGCCTTAATAATTTAAACTCTATGATTGTATTTTTATGTTACAGAGATATAGGCTAATATAGTATGACAATTGGTCTAAAAAGTCTTCGATGTATATCTACATAATTGCTTGACCATTAAGTGGCACTGATCACTGTTTCAGTGTCACATAGTCAGTGGTGGGATGTGAGGAAGTTATTCATAGCACTTTAGGTATGCAGTAAATAAAGTCACAGCTCATGTGGTCCAGAACAAGTTCACATTTTAAAACTCAGGGCTCTAGTAAAATTTTTTTTCAGTATTTCTCCCACTTAAGGAGCTCCACTGACCCCCATAAAATCTTGGATTTGTTTCTGTTCTTGAGAAGCCTGAACTTCTTCATAGATTCTTTCCTTGTACTCCTAGAAGAATCTCTTCCTTCCACGTTGACTTTGTCTTTATCATTTTGTTCCTGTTTAGTTCATTGCTTTTTCCTATGTGAAACATCAGGCCACATGATATTCTCTCCTCACCACAAAGTTCCATGAACACTGTATCTTTTCCTCTGGCTGCTAAATACAGAACATTGGTCATTTTCTTCTCGGGGAAGCAGGCTATAGGTAGGGAAGGAAATCTGAACAGAGGTCACCTGGATGGTCTTTACTGACTGGGGAAATGCAGAAAAGTTGTGAATCTCCACATATAAATAATCATATTCAAAATAAGTCAGAGAAAGTGTTGACTTCAGAACTCTAGACAGTCAATTTTTACTAGTACTTTTAAGAATAGGGAAGCCAGGAAGCCTTTCATTTGTGCTAATAACAAAATGCTGGAGACCGGGTAATTCATAAAGATAAGACATCTGTTTTTCACAGTTGTGGAGCACTGGCAGGTCTGATGAGGGCTCTGCTCTCCTTCTAAAATGGCAACTTGAATACTAAATCCTCTAGAGTAGAAGAATACTATAGACTCACATGGTAAGAGACATGAAAAGCCAAAAGGGTGATGCCGTCTCCTGGGGCCCTTTTATAAGGGCACTAATTAATTCATGAGGGCAGAGACCTCATGACTTCATCACTTGCTAAAGTCCCCACTTTTTAAAGCTAATACATTGAAGTTTAGCTTTTGATATGAATTCAGGGAGGCTGCAAGAATGCAGATCAAGCAAGGCACAATAAAAATCCAGGAGGAATTTAGTACTCTTATATGTGAGATGACTCACACATACATGCACAGATCTAGAACTGAACTCAAGCCTCTGAGCCTTCATTCTTACTACCCTTGTGAAATGCAGCCATCTAGAATCCTTGTTATCAGCAACCATACAAGATTTCATTTGTTAGTGCAAACATAGAGTAGCTAGCAAAACTATGGCTTGATTTAGGAAGGACTTCTGGTACTGACCACAGGTAGAATGGTTACAATTGATGTTTTTCCTCTCATCTATCTTCACACAGTAACCCTATAAGGTAAATCAACAGTTATTATCAGCCTATTTCACTGGTAAAAGAAAAAATTGAGGTTCAGAGACATAAAGTGACCTGTTTCTGGTCTCATTGCAGGGTAAATGACTGAACTACAACCTGATCTTCTGACAGCTAGTCTATTTTTTAACCACACTGCTATATTGTACACACAAACAGGGACACACACACCCGCAAACATTTCCTGTAGAATTTAAAATCGTAGTGTAAAATAGGTAAGAAGTTGGTGTGTTCTTTGGTTAGAAAGATCTTGGTGTGTTCTTTGGTTAGAAGATCTTGGTGTGTTCTTTGGTTAGAAAAATCAGCCTCACTACCACAGGAGAAAAAAACATCAATGACTTTTATCATTAAAGGGAATTTATTTTTCCTTAAAGAATCAGCTATGAAAAAATGGACTTACTTCAAATAAAAGAGTATTCATCCTCTTTTAATTTACTTAAATTGTTTCTACTGCTTCTTCTGGCATTGTTAACAGATGGTTAAGTCTCTTCAGAAGGCAAGTGCATCTGAGCGATCATACTATTTTCCTTTCTTTAGTTTTTGTCACTGTCTCACTCTGAGATTGAAGCGATGAGATCACCTTCTGCTTCCTTTCATTGGTGTTATTCAGGTTAGCAGGAAATTCTGCCTCCTTCATCTGTCAGGTGCTTCAGTCTTTTGCTTTCTTTGAAACCTGACCTCTGAACAAGGCTGCAACATCCAAAAAATAGTAACTGAATTGGCTTATTTCAGATTGTTGCTATAGTGATTCCCTACTGATACAGACAGAATATGAAGAAGAGAAAAGGGCATGTTGAAGAGAAGGGTGAAGAAGGGATTCAGACCAAGGAGAAACCCATGATGGGCTATGAAAGAAGGCATTAATGTCCCATTTGCCCATGGAAAGAATCAAATGCTTTCTTCATAGCTCACTATTAATTCATCTATGGTGATCAAAAACAACCACTTGTATTTTAAGAAATTGTGAAGGGTTTTTAATCACATGGATAACAAAATATATCATAGTCTTAAATATTTCTCAAGATTTTTTCCACAGGAATAATGATTATACTTTAAAATAATTTGTGACCAGAAACATTTTAATTCTTAAAATAGTTCCCTTGACTATGCTTTATTAAATATGTTTTCTGGAATGCTAAGATAAAATCTTATCTGGAGAAAAACTGGATGAATCAATCCATTTTTGTTTATTCAGTTATTTGCTTTTTATGTATTTGATCATTTATTCATTTGTTTCTACAGTTTTTCATCTATCTTTTCATTCAATGAAATGTGTAGATTCTTTATACTAGGCTGTAGATATACAATAATAAATTCAATAAATGTTAAAAAATTTAACAAATATTTATTGGGCATCAGCTACATGCATGGTAACATCTTGGTCAGCAAGGGATGCAGAGCTGAGTAGCCTTATCCTCAAAGTGACTATAACCTGGAAAAGGATAGAATGTGTAAACCCAAAAGCACCTTAGTGCAGATACTTTATCATCCTACCATAGTCTTGAGAGCCCATCTAGTGCCATTTTGTGTGAAAGAAGGCTACACACAGGAGATTTGGGAGACGAATTAAGGGTGAATGTCTTTTTCTAGGTAGATTGAGGTAGAATGGGGAAGAGAATTGTGAGAAGTACATATAACTATGATTAGAAAGGGACCGTGAGCTTCCTTTACACCTTGGGCTTCCTTTACACCTTGGAGATTGATGATATTTGCAGAAACCCCCTTTTCTGTCACATCACTGGCCTTTGGAAAGTTGGGGTTCAACTTGGCATGATAGGAGCTCAAGCTTGAATGTATGACAAGCTGACAGATTGATTTGGGTGGAGGCAAGGTTAGGGAAGACTCTGGAAATAATCCTTTAGTGCTGCTCTAAATCAAAGTGTGAAAAAAGGAGGAGATATTGAAAATACAATAGAATAGAAAGTTAAGAAGGGCACAGTCACAAGCACTCTTTTTAAGGTCTTTCTGGCCTATTGCCTTTGAAGCTTTCATTTAGATTAGTAGAAGGGTGGTTAACTCCTCTTCACAGTATAGCTGTCCCTTAACCGTGCCTTTAAACAAGATTAGCATCATCGATGGTAAGGAGCAAGAATCAAGGGTACACTCATTTCTCAAGACTGGTCACAGCATTGGTCTGTGTTTAACCTTAGACAAGTCATTTAACTTCTAGGGACCTTAGATTTCTCATCTGTCAGGACAAAATGACCTCTAAGCCAGAACATTCTATAAAAGCATGATATTAGAGTTGAAAAAAGACTTTAGTGACTTAGAATATATTTTGAAGTTGTGTAAATAAAAACCTCACAAAAAGAAAATTGCTAATTCTTGCTTCATTAATTCATAAACTACATCATTCTTTCCAAAAACTCTGATTTTGTCACATATTTTAGCCAAGATTAGTCAGTATCTACCAGGTGGGACCAGCTTCCTTGACACATCACTGCTATTAAAAATACACTTGGAAGGATTATCATAAATAGTTAAAATTAATGTAACTTATTAAAATAAATGAAAAAAAGCTTTATCTATAAATTAAGTCATATTCTTCACTCAATATCAAGATTTAGCTTGAGAATGTTATATTCATTTTTCACATTATACAGTTTCCCTTTAATATGTCAGTGTGGAATTTATGCTAATTTTTAACGGAGTCAAGCATTCATATAAAAATAAATTTATATTTGAACTCCTTTAATTTAAGGATAGGAAACTAGAAACACTTGCTCAGTGCAAAAGGAAATTATTTTTTTATTTGCTTCTGGAATTTGGACCCACTTAAAATATCCACTCAGGTATAAAGACTATCACTTTCCAAAGATCATAAAGAATTGATCAGCTGACTCTGAGGCTTTTGCTTTCCACTCGTGGCCTTTGCTCCTCATATTTCTCCTGGTATCTATCTTAAGATGAAATAATGAGTTACGTTCTCAAATGAAGGTAGAAAATTCAAGGCCTCTGGAGAACAAATTTTGATTTCTCTGAGGTGCCTGTCCTTGTTCTCAGAACTTTATATTCTTAATGGGGTACTGCGCTTTACCTAGATCTTGGGACATTCTCTTGCAAACTGACTATGACCTTAGATAAATTTCAGTGAAACCTTCCATTTTTCTTTATTTTATTTTTGTGAAGGCTAGGTTAGGGGAGAGGGTCTTAAGGAGAAGGAAATACCATAATAATTATTGTTGCAAAAATACTTACTATTACTCAATTTGCCAATTATCTCAGTTGATTCTGAGTCAACTAGTTATGAATTCTTCATAGTTGTCTTGCCTACACAATTTTTACATCTGAATCTCTCTGAAACTTACTATAAATGGTTTTGCATAGTCTCTAAATATGCTTACTCTATTGGTTAGGATCCTTTAGAGGAACAAAATTGATAGAAAAATATATCTATAATTAAGCAAAGGGATTTATTAGGTAGGCTTATAGGATCAGAAGTGGGAGAATCCATAATGGCTGGCTGCCTGCCTGCTGGAGATCTGGAGGATCCAGTAAGCTGCTCAGCCCAGGAGCATGGAAGCCACAGAAGAGAAATGAAGGATGCAGTACCAGTCCAAAATCAAAGGCCTGGAATGTCACTCGAAAGTCACCAGTATGAGTCTGTGTTGGGAATCTGAAGAAGCTAGAGACCAATGACCAAAGGTGGTAACAGCAAAGACCACAACAAAAGAAGGGGAAGTAGACTGAAACTCCTAAAATGTGGGAATGCTTCTTTGTTTCCCCCCTTTTTTTCCATCCAGACTATAATCCTATTGGTTGGTGTCACCCACAACTAGGGTGGTTTTCCTTCCTCAGTTTGTTGGTCTACATGTCATTTCTGGAAAGAACCCAGAGACACAGCCAGTACTGTGCTTTACTAATCTTCTAGGAATTTCTGTCTCCAGTAAAGTTGACATATCACAATTAATAGTTACACTTACTATAGTGAAAGAACTGTAGAACCTTTTTATTGGTCTTTCTGCTAAGAAATTCATTAATGCAACTGATTCTGAAAGTATAATCTTTGACCTAAAAGCATCAACAGTGCCTGGGGATTTGTTCAAAATATAAATTATTGGGCTCCATCCGAAACCTATTGAATGAGAACCTCTGATGATAAGATCAAGCAAGCTATGTTTTTCCATGCACTCCAGTTAATGCAGAAAAATGCAAGCTACATCTTGAGAATACTAACTTGTAGAATTTATATACATTCTGGTATGTTCATCTGTTGAAATAAGTTAGCACTTAACTTTAGAAAGGCAATTACTTGGCAATATGTACTATTTTTATTACCCACGGGTTCATGAATCTTTAATTAATCATGTTTTCTATTTATTTTTGGCTACTAGAATTCTCACAGCCAAACCCAAGGTCCTGTATAAGATTTTCTACCCCTCTTTTTTGGTCACCACTTCTTTCCTGCCCTTATTTTCACTTTGCCCTAATTTATCCCATGTAATTGCTATCATATGAATATTTCGAAAGATGATGTATTAAACAAACAAATGTGCTCATTGGCATCAGTAATAAATGGACATCCCTGATATTATTTCCTGGCATCTGTTCTTAATTTGTTTATTTCATGCACAAAGTGAAAATTCCATTTGAGACATCTCAAGAGACTCTTGAAGACATATGTTTAAATATCTGAGCTCATTTTACCTGATAGCTCCCACATACTGATGTCTTTCCAGTACAAAGTGATCCATTAACTTAAATACGTTGAAACCAAGAGTCCTTTTTACCTCTTACAGGTAGCATCTTTCTCTAATGGCAGTGAAATTCTTCATCAAGGATTCCTTTATCATCAAAGTCATTCCTTTTGACATTGTAAAATTACCTCTACCTAATGGCTTTATTACCTCATTGAGAGCCAAATGTGACTGTAAGAGTTGGAGTTTTCTTACAAGTGCTTTCACTTAAAATAGATAATGTTAAAAGTTGTGTATAATTTCAGTTTTCAGAAAAATTCTAATACCCATTGTAACTCCTTCAGGTGGCTCTGATTCACTCTAACTGCAATGACATAATTAACAAAGTTAGGATGGAGTATCATGCCAAGCATGTCAGTGGAGTCACTGAAGAAGTTCTGTTTTATTTAACTTTTGGATGGCACCTCTGACAGTTCTTAGTTCTGCCAGTTCTGTGTGACAAGCAGATACTTAGAAATTTCACCCTCCTGTATATTTTGTAATGAAGCCCACTAAATAATTAAAATAAAAAAATGAACACCGATTTGCTTACTTCTAATTTTTACCCAACCCACATTAGTTAATAATTTACAAGGTAAAAATGAATAGAAGACCAAAATGACTTCTCTTCTGGCTCTTGCATGGGCACCATTGTGGGCAGATTTTTGCCTTATCGACTGTTCATTTGTACTAGAAATAACCCCAGAGAAAACAGTGTTCAGTGTGAACTAGGCTTTAATAAAAGGAGCAGCAGACTCCGGAGGTTTTTTCTGTTTCCATAAAATCCCAGGATCATTTGTCTGGAGCTTTTTCTGAATTATTCATACCAACGGTAGCTCTTTCAAATATTGGATATGAGCAGCTTCTATCGCACAGTTTCTTAGGCAGTGTCTTTCTCTGCTGTCATTTTAAAAATAAGACTTTACTTTTCTGTTCTGAATTGGTCTTGGGTAGTTCTGGGTGGGTTGTATTAGCAAAACATTAAACATTAACAGGCTGTTTGGGGGCTACAGCTAAGACTTCTCCAGGCAAAAGGAAAGAGAATGAAGCATTATAATGGAAATATGATATTCTTGGGAAAGTATTCATTTTGACTCCGCTTTTGAAAATCTCAGCAGTCTTCTGATGTAAGCATTACTCAGGAGACAAGAGTTAACAATTATTTTCATTCATTGCAATGTTAACACAAGTAAATTGAATTTAAGGGATTTACTCTGCTGATTCTATTGTTCTTATCCCCCATTTGACACCAAACATTGAATCTTTGTTTTCAACTTGCAGGAGAGAAAAAAAAAAGGCTTTTTAGTTAGGTCTTCAAGGGCAGGGAGAGGGGACTCTCTTTGCCTCTTCTGACTCCTCTCTCCCTACCTGCCCACTCTACTCAATTTATGCCCATGTTCCTTAAATTCTTCCATATACCAGGGACACCTCCTATCTCCCTCCCCCTTCCCTCTCCCTCTGCTCCTCCTACCCCTCCAGACTCATTTGCTTAAAACTGCCAACATGTCCTACCTCACAAACACCCCATTCTGCCAGCTTTTCATACATCTTTATCCTTTACATTTACATTACTATTCATCTCCCCCTCCCACAAAAGTTTGGTGATTGGATTGGGAGGTTTCTCCAGAAACCAACCTTAGACCAGGGATTTCAATGCAAGTAGTTTCTTGGGAAGAGATTCTAGTAAGTACTGGTAGAGAAGTGGGTAATTGAGTGCTGTCCATTATCTCAGGTTTTTTTTTTTTCTTGATTCAGATGGAAATAATGAACTGGCATAGTATAGCCCTGCTAGCAGTTCTGTTGCCACTGGATAATGCTGGATACCAACAGTTGACACAGAACACTGCTGGTTACTGCTTCTGCCATCCAGTGCCAAATTGTGCCAGATGCTGCAGGTAAACTCTACAGGAGGGTTGGTCTCTGCTGTTGATCTTTGTTGGCTACCTGTCTTTGCAGCTCTTCAGTGCTAACAGCCACTCATATTTATTGTTCTTTCTTTTGAACCAACCACTCTCTCCTTACTACTCAGGTTAAGAATTCCAAGTAGATTTACAGGACTTTTGGAGCACACTTTTAATAGAAAATGGCCTCCTCCAGCAAGTATACTTCAGTTTCTTAGTTGCCCAGGTAGTAGTTCCTGTTCTAGTTCCAGTTGCTTCTGTCTGTTAGAAATGGCTGGTCACTGTGATACATAACTGGTCACTATGATACATACTGTATAAACCAATCCCCAATTGACAAGCCATTCTGCCACTGTACTTCTGGCTTGTTTATCTCATGAAAGCCCTAGACCACCAGCACTCAAGGCCTGATATTCTGGGAATTATCCCCAGCAGTGCCTGTCCATGTAAACAAATCTGCCTCCTGGGTGTTGTTTCAGTGTTAATGCTTGCTGTTGCACACTTTCCACCTGCAAAATAAATCAAGAGAGGGCTTACAGGACTACCAAAATAAGTATATTAACAAGGACGGTGCTGCAGCACAGGTCAGGTCAGTATACCTTTCTACACTAACCAGAGAAATGCACAGGGTGTGCTACTTATATAGAGTCTGAAGACTTGCGATTGGTGCAAGCACAGTTCTGTGATTGGTGCAGGGCTCCAGGGGAGCCTCAGATGTCATAGCAGCCAACCAGTGAAGAGGCAGGGCTGAAACCAAGGAATCTTATAGAAGGCTAGCTGTGGGAGTTGGGGACATTAACAATGGTTCCACATCCCTCTCTCCCAGATCCAAGCCGGGCTAAGGTATCCTCTCCCTCTTCTTCAAAAAGGCAGGTCTAAAATGGTGGGAGTGGGGAGGATTGCCTTGCTGTACTCCTACTGGAGGGGACTGGAGAGAGGGGCTGCTAGAAAACCAGGGAGCGCGCTGAAGCCAGTTGTTAAGAAGGGACAAGAAAGGGTAAAGGGAAGTGAGGGGGCAGAGCACAACTGTCAGTGACCAAATTACCCCATCCCTTTGAGCCAGCACTAGAAAAAATGGGAGAAGACGCTTCTTTTTTTGTCTCAAGAGCAACATGAAGGAAACCAATACAAGGTATATATTATATTATATTATATTATATGCCATATCATATCATATCATACTATACTGTGCTACACTACACTACACTACATTATACTATGCTATACTATACTATATCATTTGGACAACTAAGGCTTGACCTGTTTGGAAACAATGCTGGGGAGTGCTGTAGAGTTAGGTTACCCTGGGAGAAGCAAGTTGAAATGCCTGCTGCAGCTCCTGTCCATGGCTGCTGAGGACAGAGAGCTGCTCCTGTGGTCACCAAATGATCCTGGGAATCTGATCTGGGCTATTCTGGGAAGAGGTGACTCGATGGGCTCAGCAGGGCACTTAAGCATATATTGGAACAGTGAGAGCCAAGCAGACATGTATGGCATGTCAGTAACCAGCATCTGTTGCATCTCCCTGCCACGCATGTGCACATACTGGGTACTGAATATCGAGATAAGAAATTGCTTCTGGGCCATCTCTATAACCTCTGGGGCCTGATCACCTTGAGGCTTTTGTATTCCTACTTGTAGGGGAATATTGCAGCCTGTCTCCTACTCTTCTCCTATCCTGGCATCAGATAGCAAAAGCCTCCAAGGTTTGCTCTTGGGAAGGAGCAGAGCACCTCTTCCACCCAGACTTCATAACCCTAGCCTGATGATGTGGGAATCAGTTGTGCTGTTCAATCACACCACACTTCTTCGTGTGACGTGCCTGAATGCTAACCAACTTGCTCCTTGAGGACCACGTTCTCCAGGGCTTCTTAGGTCCAACTCACTTGGCCCATGTCTTCTAGTTTGTCCAGACTGGCTGGGTTTTGTTCTCAGAATTGCTATAGGCACCCACCCAATCCTCTTTGACTGAATTCCTCTGTCATGATGCCCAGCCTGTCTTTGTTTCTAGACCTTCCACCTGCAACTCTGGCTTAGTCTCTTATGTTTATCATCTCTCCCTCTTTGTCTTCTATGGAGCTGGCTTTCCTGTGATTAGGGACCTGGGAGAGCTCAGTCAAGTCACTTACCTGCTCTGGTCTCAATTTTTATACGCAAAATGAAACAAAAACAGAGAGACTATGATTTCTAAGATGTTTCCCAAGACTCAGGTTCAAATTCTGTGACTGAAGATTGTGTCTAGTGTCTCCTCCAGTCGCAATCACCTAATTTCTAGGTTTGCAATCCATCTTCAGTTTGAGTAACTTTGAATAATACAAAGCCCTACCCTGGGTAGAAAGGTGTGTGAAATGTGCACTACACTGAGTCCTGCCTTGAGAGCCCTTTATCTGATTGGGGAAATAGTCACTAAATAGGTCCTAGGCTACATGCAAGTAAGGAGCTATTCTTGGAGGATATTTTGCAATATGCATATGAAATCAGGTCACTTTGGCCTTAGTGGGGTTTTTCTGGTACTTAGAACTAAATGCTGAACTAAAAAAGGCTGTATTTCTGGCTACTTTAGGCCACTGTCCCCTTTCTTCAAAAGCCCACATTTGCCATCACATTCTTTTAAAATTTTTTTTTATTTTAAAGAGAACAAAACAAAGCAAATCAGAACAAAGCAGATCAGAACAGAACAATGCAAACAACACAGTATTTTAAAGCAAGACACCAGGAAATCAACAGTGGCTATCATAATGACTCTTGTTTTCTTTGAAATTGTTGTCCATACCTTCAGACACAATAAGTTCAAACAAAACAAAATAGTATAAAACTAATCAAAACAAAAGAGTGAAAGCATTATGGGCCTTCTAAACCAAGCAAAAGGAAACCAACAATACAATAGCTACCATAATGTCTCTTTCCTCAAAACAACTGTGCATACCTTCACATATATTGAAGTCAAATAATAGAAAACAGACTAAAACCAATAAAAAAAAGAATAAAAGCATTCTTAGACTTGAAAACAAGATGATAGGAAATCAGCAATGTCTATCATAATGTCCCGTTTTCTTCAAAGTAGCTGTTCATACCACCACACATAATAAAATCAATTCTTGTAAGAATAGGAGAAATTCTAGGCATTTATAAGCCTATACATGTATATCTATCCTTTCTGTATTAGAGGGAAAAACAAAACAAAACAGGACAAAATACAAGAAAAACAAGAAGCAAAAGGGATAGATAAATAACAATGACAAAGAACCCAAAACAATAATGATATAGCCTATAAGGTGGTAGGAACATAACAAAGGTTATTTTACATAGTCATCTTCAGAAGAGTTACTCAGATTGCAAAATTGATCTTATCCTATGAATGTTAGCTGTTTTGTTCCAAGAACTGAAATATTCAGTAGTACAATCATCCCACTATCCTAAGTGTATATATACGAATTTATATCTTTTTTCTTTACCCTTCCTTCTTTTCTCCTTTTCCCTATTTGAGTTGTTTCTTTCCCCTTTGAGCAGTTTCTTACCCTTTCACAATATTTACTGAAGATTTTGTATCTTACTTACTTTCAGTTTCTTACGCTAGGGAGACAATACGGTATTTACATATGTGAGTTTGATTTATTTTACTTATGAGTATGGTCTCAAGTCACATCCATTTACCTATGAAAGCCTCAATGTGATCCTTCTTTATAGCTTTATACCACATCTTTTTTATCCATTCCTTGGTTGATGAGCATTTGGGTTGTTTCCAAGATTTAGCTATTATAAATTGTGCTGCTATAAACATGGGTGCACATATATCACTGTGGTATGATGTTTTCAGTTCTTCTGGAAATATGCCTAGAAGTGGAATAGCTGGGTCAAATGGGACTTCCAATCCTAGGTTTTGTGGAACTTTCAGACTGATTTCCACAGTGGTTGCACCAGTCTTGTCTTCTACCAACAGTGCAGAAGAGCTCCTTTTCCCCCACAGCCTCTCCAGCACTTTTTATTGGTGGTTTTCTTAATCCTGGCCATTCTTTCTAAGGAAATCTCAGTGTTGTTTTAATTTACATTTCTCTAATGATCAATGTTGTTGAACATTTTTTCATGTATTTATTTGCAGTTTGTATTTCTTCAGCTGAGAAGCGTGTATTCTTCTCAGATGCCCATTTTTGGATTGAGTCTTTGAATTTTGGAGGCCTGATTTTTTAAAATTTTTTATATGTTGTTGATAGAAGTCTTTTGTCTGAGGCACAATTGACTAAGGTTTTTTTCCCAATTCGTAGGTTTTCTTTTCACTATGTTGGAGATTTCTTTTGGCTTACAGAAAGTTTTTAATAAGATGAGATCCAGTTGTTGATTCTGGAAAGCATTTCCCTTGCAGTCTGATTTTTGTTCATGAATTCTCTGCCTACCCCTATGTCTTCAAGATTTCTACCTACTTTGTCTTCTAGCAGATTTAGTGTTTCTGTTTTAATATTTACATCTTTGATACATTTTAACTTTAGTTTAGTGCATGTGTCTAGTTTTATTTTCTGGCATATGGAAAGCCAGTTTTTCTAGCACCACTTATTGAAGAGGCTATTTTTCTTCCAATGAATATATTTGGCCCCTTTGTCAAAGAAATAAGGTGGCTGAGTGTGTTTGTAGTTGTGGTTGTATCTTCTAATCTATTCCATTGATCTTCAGGTCTGTTTTTGTTTCAGTACCATGCTGATTTTATCACAGTAGCTTTGTAATATAACTTCAAGTCAGGGACTGTGATGCTTCCTGCCTTGCCTTTGTTGCCCAGAATTACCTTTGCTATTCTAGGTCTCTTCTGGTTCCAGATGAATTTCAGGAATGAATTCTCTAGATCTGTGAGGTATACTAATGGTATTTTGATTGGAATTGCATTAAATCTGTCCAACACTTTTGGGAGAACAGCCATTTTCACAAAGTTTATTCTTCTTATCCATGAACAAGGAATGTCTTTTCATTTTCTGAAATCTTCTTTGATTTCTTTTTTCAGAATACTTTAATTTTTGCTGAATAGATCTTTTACTTCCTTTGTTAGATTGATTCCTAAGTATTTCATTTTATTTGATGCTATTGTGAAGGGTGTGGTTTCTCTTACTTTTCTCTCAGTGAGTTTATTGTTTGTGTACAGGAATACTACTGAATTTTGAGTGTTGATTTTGTAACCAGCTACATCACTGAATTTGGTTATTACATCTAGAAGTCTTTCAGTGGAGTTTTGTAGGGTATCACGTCATCTGCAAATAATGAAAATTGGAAGTCTTCCTCTTCTATCCTTATTCCTTTTATTTCTCTTCTTTGTCTAATTGCTCTAGTTAATGTTTCCAGCACTATACTGAATAGGCGTGATGATAGTGGGCAGCCTTGTTTTCTTCCTGATTTTAGAATGAAAGCTTGCAATTTTTGACCATTTAATATGATGCTGGTCATAGATGGGTTTATCAGATTGAGGTAAAGACCATTTATTCCAATTTTTCATAGGGTTCTTATCATGAATGAGTGTTGGACTTTATCAAAAGTTTTTCTGCATCTATTGAAATGATCATGTGATTCTTACCTTTGGCGCTATTGATATGGTGTATTATGTTTGTCGGTTTGTGTATGTTGAACCATCCTGTATTCCTGGGATAAATCTCACTTGGTCATGGTGTATAACCTTCTTGATAACTTGCTGCATTCTGATTGCCAGTATTTTATTGAGGATTTTTGCATCTGTGTTCTTTAGGGAGATTGGCCTGTAGTTCTCTTTTTTGGTTGGGTCTTTCTCTGGTTTTGATATTAGGGTAATACTTGCTTCCAGGAATGAGTTAGGGAGAATTGCTTCCCTTTCAATTTCATTGAAGAGTTTGAGGAGTGTTGGCATTAAATCTTCCCTAAATTTCTTGTAGAATTCAGCTGTGAATCCATCAGGATCTGGGCTTTTCTTTGTTGGTAAGGTTCTAATTACATTTTCAATTTTATTAACTGAAGTTGGGTTATTCAGCAGTTTTACATCTTCTTGATCCAGTTTTGGTAAGTCATATGTTTCTAGAAATCTGTCCATTTCTTCTGTGCTATCAAAACTATGAGAGTAAAGGTTTTCAAAGCAGGTATTGATGGTCTTCTGTATTTCTACAAGGTCGGTAGTAATTTAGCCCTTTTCATTTCTTATTGCATGAATTTGAGTTTTTTCTTTCCTTTTTTAAATAAGGTTGAGTAGGGGCTTATCAATTTTTTTTATTCTTTCAAAGAACCAGCTGTTTGATTCATTAATTTTTTGTATTGTTTTCTTTTGTATTGTTTTCTTAGACTTTATTGCATTAATTTCTGCTCTGATCTTTATAATTTCTTCCCTTCTTTTGGCTTTGGGCTTGACTTGCTCTTTTTTCCTGGGTGTTTGAGGTGTAGCATCAGGTTGTTTATTTGTGTTTGTTTTCTTTTCCTGATGTGGGAATTCATCACAATAAATTTCCCTCTGAGCACTGCTTCCAGAGTGAACCCACAGGTACCAGTGAGTTGTATTTGTATTTTCGTTTGCTTGTAGATATTGCTTAATTTCTTCTTTAATTTCCTCTGTGGCCCATTGATTGTTAAGGAGTGTATTATTTAATTTCCATGTGTTTATGGAGTTTTTACAGTTTTTTTGTCTTCAATTTCTAGTTTCATGGCACTATGATCAGATAATATGTATGTGATGATTTCAATTCTTTTGCCTTTACTTAAACATGTTTTATGGGCTAGTATATGGTCTACTTTAGAGAATGTCCATGTGAAGCTGAGAAAAATGTATATTCTGATGTTGTTGGGTGGAATACTCTGTACATGTATACTAAGTCCATTTGTTCACAAGTTTGATTCAGTTCTGTTATTTCTTTGCTGATTTTCTGTGTAGTTGATCTGTCTCTTTGTATCAATGGAGTTTTAAGGTCCTGTGTTATAATTGTGTTATTGCTTATTTGATTTTTAGTTTCTATTATTTTTTATATAGTTGGGTGCTCCGATATTTGTTGCATATATATTTAAGATTGTTACCTCTTCCTAATGAAGTTTTCCCCTAACTAGTATGTAGTGACCTTCTTTATCTCTTTTGCTCATTGTTGGCTTGAAGTTTGCATTGTCTGCAAACAGAACAGCTACCCCTGCTTTTTTTTTGGGTTCCTGTTGTATGAAGTATTGTTTTCTATCCTGTGACTTTCAACCTATGAATTTCTTTTGGGTTAGATGGGTTTCTTGTATACAGCATATGGTTGAATGTTGTTTTTTGATTCATTCATTCTGCCAGTCTGTTTTTTTTTTAATTGGTGAATTGAGACCATTTACATCAATAGTTATAACTGATACATATTGGCTTATTTTTGTCACGTTACCCTTCTGCTTTTGGTTCGTTACCTTTCCCCTCTGTTTGTTTGCCCTACTTAGTGGTTTTTTTTGTTGGTGTTCTTGGAGTCATAGTTATTTTTATGTCTATCTAGAATATCTTTCAGTATTCTTTGCAGGGTTGGTTTGGTGGTCATGAAGTTCTTCAGCTGTTCTTTGTCATGGAAGTATATCATTTCTCCATCAATTTTGAAGGACAGTTTTGCAGGGTACATCAATCTGGGTTGGAAGTCATTTTCCTTTAGGATTTATAATACCTCACTCCATGCTCTCCTTGCCCATTCTCATTCTCCTTTGTTATTTTTAAAAGATCTTTTCTTTCCTGTTCACTAGCTACAATCTTGTCTTTGAGGTCTGAAAGTCTATCTTCATATTCATTGAGGTGGTTTTGCTAGTTTTTGATGTAATTGTTGATTTCTTGGATTTCACTTTGAATCTGTTTCATGCCTTCTATCTCTTTCTTAAATTGTTCATTCAAGGTTTCCATCTTTTTGCAGTGCTCCTCACTTTTTGAACTATGTCTTCTTTAGATGTGTTCAGCGTTTCTTTTATTAAGTTTATCATTTCTTCTTTTAACTGGGAGATTATTTCTGATCTGAGTTCCTTACAGATTCATGGAGTTGTTTCTTTGCTTCATTTGCTATCATTTCAGAAATTTCAGGTGTATGTCTTACACTTTCTTCTATGTCCATGTCTCCTAGGCTTGGTTGGCATGGGCTGGAGGCTTGAGATTGCATTTTGCTCTTTCTTTTTGTCATTTTCCTGTATTCCTCAGGTCTTTAGTGACACTCAAAGGTCTTTCAAATGGGGGGGAGTATGCTGAATGGACCTTTAGCACACCCCACATGGCATTCTGAAGCTCCTTGGCTGCTTGAGTTTGCTGGGCGGGACTCTACCAGTGGCATACCAAGGCTGAACAGTTAGATGGAGTACACTGTTCAGGTCTTCAGCTCATACCACACAGCACACCAAAGCTCTGTGGCTACTTGGGGTCACTGGGCAGGGCCTTTCCAGGTTCCAATTGAGGTGCTGAGGTTGCAGGGCTAGCTGGAGTTCACCGTACAGGCCTTAAGCTCGTGCCACTCAGCATAGGAGGTTCCCCTGCCACTTGGGATTGCTGGATGGGGCCGAGCCAGCACCTGAGTGAGGTGCCATAGCTACATCGCTAGGTAGATTTGGCTGTGCAGGCCTTCAGCAGGCAGGACTCAGCACGCATACACTGGGCAGGTACTCAGAGTCTCTCTGCTCTCACATTCACAAAGGGCCAAAGCATAGGGATGTTGAATATGGTTCTTCAAGACCCTCTAAAGTAGGTCACCATATCATTACTAAGGGAGGGCAGGGATTATTAAAGGCAAACCTGGTACAAAATAAAACCTCAATCATTCACTGTGATTTTTTTTTTAACCTCTGTGAACCTCACTTTCCTCACTTGGAACAAGGGGCTAATACTTGCTTTTTAGTATCCTATGAGAATTAATAACATAAACAATTATTGAGTACTGACTTTGATTATGTAATCATGTTAAATTTGTGGAGAAGGATCACAAAAGAAAGTTAGATATAATCTGCCTCATTCTCAATTCACATTTTGTAAGGGAGGTAAAAACAACATAGTCTGATTAATGTAACAGTAAATTAAGTAAATTAATACTTTTCATGCAAACATCATAGGTAAGTTTCAATAAAATTTATTTTCTTTCTTCCTAAGTATGAAAGCATCTACTGCTAAAAAAGATGAGGTAAAGCAATACGTCACAGTTTACCCACCTCTGGAGAATCATCGGAGGCCTTTTGCACAAAGGCCAATGGCACTCATACTTCATATCTGAAGGAATTATTTCGATTCCCATAATAATAAATTACATTAATAATTTCAAGCCATTAAGAAACAGTTAAATAAGGTTTGAGTCATAAAATCATAACATTCATTCAAGAGGTTTTCATTTTAAAGCATCAAAATGATTTTAGTTTTTTAATTTTTATGAAAATGTTTGGTACATCTAATAGGAATATGATAATTATGCAGATAGATAAAAACTTCAAAGGAAGATAAAATCAGAGCCTTGCCACATATCCTTAGGATGCATCTCTTAATGAGAGATTAAGAGAATCTCGGAAGAGCTCTTAAACAATTTTCCTTACTCAGCTCACCCAAAGTAACTGTAGCTCTGCAGTCACTCCATAAAGTGTTCTGACGGATGCTGCAGCACAACAAAGGCTCAGGGTCACTGTAGGTACGAAAATCTGCAACCAGCTGAATTCTGTGTTTATCAAGAGTGCTGGTTACCATACCTATTTACTCCAGTTCATTTTTTATTCAAGAAATAAATGTTTGATCATCTATATCATATTAGACATAACTGGGAACTGGAGATGTGACAGTGACCAGTTTCATTGTACTCTAATTGTATTTATTTTTGTAATTATGTAACTTATTTATATATTCCACCAACTAACTAATGAAAGTGAAATGTGAAAGAATAACTGCTGATTTTTATGCAAATCAAGTTAAAAGTTATATCAAGCATCTGTCCTTTGTGGCTATGCAAGAACTTTCAAATTCCTTCTTTATGCCTGAAATTTTTCATCTCTCTGTAACCTGGGACCTGTGAGTCACATGTATCTATAACTACTGTACAAAGAATTGATGTGGCATCTGTCTTGCTAACCGGGTCGTAGCATGGCAGTTTCCTCAGTGGGCTATTTCTGTTATATAGTTTCATAAAATTTATTCTGAATTTACTTTTATATCACCCAAATTGTAAGACTCAAGTGCTTCTTATTAAATTCTTTTTCTTAATGAGTTCTTAATAAGTTGGTCACAAAAGTACTGTGTTTCCACTAAACCTGCAACCATTACATATCCTTTGAAAAGACTTTAAAAAGGTAAGTTCCAAAGCACCAGAATTGCCAGGGTTGTTTGCGGGAAAAACAATTGTGCAAATTGAATGGATAGTAAAAATCAGTAGGAAGATATTACATTTAGATGCCTCCATAATTTTTTTCTTATTATTTGGGCTCTGATTTAAAGAAACCAAAACTGGAAGTCAGCTCTGTAGCTTTGTGGAAGGGTAACAGAATGACAGGACCCCATCCATTACATTGAGCCGCTTTGACTTATTGAGAGACGAGAGGGTGAATGCACACTGATATGTATATTAGAATAAAAAATAATTTATGAATCAGTTTTATGATTCTAACTTAATCACCCTGATTAGCCAACCTGAGATCAGTCCTGCCTTCTACCAAGTAAGGAGACTTTCCCTCTGTTATTTGAGGCATATGAACTTGGGTGGTCTCTGACCGGAGGGAGCAATTCTTTTTTCCCGTTAGTCGTTTCTTGGGATCTCCTGTATCCTAGGTAGCTCTGTTTCTGAAAGTGTGGACTTTTTAAACTTGGAGGTTCCCTTTCAAGTCTTCTGTCTCTTGTGGCAAAGCCTCTTTGGTTGGAAACCTCTCTCTAAAGTTATTGTAAGCTGAAGTTATCGCTATTCAAGGTGTTATTTAGCATAATAGTCATAACTGGCTCATGTTATGCTTGTGGCCAACAGTCATGTGCAACATTTTCTTTCTTTTAATACATACACAGATTTCTTATTTCCTCATAATTTTTTCTCCTTCTTTTCTTTCCTTTCTATCTCTCCTCTCTCTTTTCCTCTTCTACTCTGTCTTTCCCAATTTACTCTTTTCCTTCATTTTGTATTTCTCACATCCTTTCAGCCTCTTCATCTTTTTCCCTCCCTGTCTCCACTCTTCTGCGATCAGTGAGGCTGAGATCCTACTAAGAAATGAAGCAGAAATTGCCTTCATTGAGCCCAAAGGCAGGTCCAGGTCTTCCGTGATCTTTGCTAAATGATGTTTGCAGTTGGTCATCAATGAACAGCTCAATTAGCTTGTCATTTTTTCTTGCCCAACACTTATGTCATATAGATGTCACTTGTCACTTGTGCAAACTAAGGATTTTATAGAGGACAGTATGCATTTGTTCTAAAATATTAATACCACTTTCATCCAGCCTTCATCCAGTCTTTTAAAATATTAGACAGAAAAACATTTGACAGAATTTGTTTTAACAAGGTAATTTTTACCTCAACTTTTGAGTTGACAAAACAAATACGGTGAACTTCCAAGCACTCAAGATAGTGTTAATATGTTCATTTTAGGCTAATTTAGAAGATTGTTGTAGACATTGAGTACCTACATTTTTAAAAATGTACAAATTACTTGAAATTCTAAAAGACAGTAAAGATTTCACACACACACGAAAAGAAACAATGCTGAACTTGTAACTGTTTTCAAAAATATGTTTTACCCATGTACCCAAACTAGCAGTAGCGCAGACACCAGATGGGTACTCAGTGAAAATTTATTCAGGAATTGTAGATCATTTTTGGGGTAGCAAAAACTGGTTTTCTGGCTGGTGTCAAAGTTAACCAACCTATTTTGAAATTTTAATTGTAGTTCTAACATATTCACCTGAAACATGCCTCCTCATGTATCAGTTAGAACATTGTTACATGCCTTCTCACTTTCAAGTATGTTTATGTTTAGCACTGTATGTATTTGACCAGCTTCCTGATTTTACCTAATTTCCTATTTGTTTGCATTAAACATTTCTTAATCTCTGCTATATGCTAGATCTTGCAGATGAGAAAAATCATAGCAAAACTGGATCCTTGAAGAGTTTCTAATTTTATGGAGAAGTCTGAATGTATTTATGAAGAGATGAATAAATGAAGTGTTAAGAAGCAAAAGTAAATGAAGAAGATTTCCTGAAGGCAGCAGTGTTGATGGGCTCTGGGTTGGAATTAGGAGACTACATAGGACTCAAGAAGAAAGGAGGGAGACCTGTCAGCCCTGGGAAGAAATTGTAAAATGGAGAAAGAGGCAACACAGTTGTTTCAGGAGCAAAGAACAGACCAGTTTTACGGGAGAGGTGGGTTCTTGAAGAAGAGAACAAGTCAGAACCTTGGTGAAATGAAGACCTGTTTCTGGAGTCTTAGTGAATGCTATTTTTAACCTGACCAATGTTTTCTAAAGCAGATTCTTAGAACACACTAGGGCTTTTCTGCCTTTGGCTGTTTGTGGGAAGGTGCTAGAGGCAGAGGGGTTGCCATAATCAATGCACAGGGTGTGGAGTGGTGTGTTCCCACTTTTGTTATAAACATACTTAAATTTATGCATCATATGTCTTTCAAAGGGGTTCTACTGCTAAATAAAAGTGCAAAAACCCAATGCCACTGTCAGTTAAAAAGATATTAAAAAATTTTAAGCATATCCAAGGATTAATAAATACCAACTTGGATTCTAGAAAAAAGCCAGTCCAGGGACTGACTAAACTATTTTTCATTCTCTTAGGTCTACAAACCAATGTACTTAGTGTTTCAAAGTAGTGGATAATCTAAAAATCACTTATATTTGCCTTTGTCTGTGCTGCCTGGTCTTTCCACTGGAAAGTTTACTTTCCTAATTATATTTTGCTTACTCTAATGTTGAAATTCATTTGCATTCCCTGAACACACATGCTGGACCTTAAGAAGGAGAGGAAGGAAACTGAGGAGAAGAAATGAAGGCAGAAATATTTTTGTGTAGGTAGGTTGTGTCAGGACTTGAAATTTGTCACACATCATTTGCTCTGTGGACAGTCTCCTCACAAGTAATTACAGTCAATTGTGGCATAGTCAACTGACTATAGTCGTTTTACAAATTGTTTTAAGTCTGCTTATAATAAATGTATTTGTAAGTGGCTCCTTTTAAAATTAATGAGTGTAAGGTTTATATTTCTTACTTCCCTCCTGCATATCCCTGTTTCTCGTGATTGTTACTTCAGAAAAGCACATACTATTTAGCACTGTTTCTAGTCAGAAGAAGCCTTAGGAAATATTTTTGGGCAAGCAATTTATCTCTATACAATGTGAATACTGAACTCATTTTGGCCTAATAGTAGGCATAAAGCAAAACCACAAAGTATTCTCCTAAAATGTTTTAAATATGTGTTATATTTATATAGTCTTAGTTTGAATATATGTCTATAGGTATACATAGAGATAGAGGGATGTATAAAGATAAATTTCCTTTCTTTCCTTGTCTAACATTTACATGATTCCCCTGATTCTAGATACAGATAACCAATGTAATTTGTATCTTGTATGTTCTTCTTTCTCTATGCATATACAAATATACATGCTTATTTTCTCCTATTTACACAAGGTAAATATGTATATGTTGCATACATGATTGTGCAAGTTGTTGTTTTACATAATGAATCTTGAAAATGTTTTCACATTAGTACCTCACATTTCCTTATTCATTTTTAAACAGTATTCCCATATGGATGGACCAAAGTTTACTTAACCAGTTTCCTATTGATATAAATTTGGACTATTTCCAATCCTTCTGTATTACAAACAATGCAACCATGATTTTTGCATATGTGTGAGTGTGTGTGTATCTGTGCAGGTAGTTGTGTATTTAAATTTCCAGAAGTAGAAGTGCTGGGTCAGAGTATATTTATTATTGTTTTAATGAATATTGCTTCATGCAGTTTTAAGTCAAATATTATTAAATGTTATTTTAATCATACAAACTTACCGGACACACACAATAATTCCTTACATGTATATAGTATATAGTGCAAATCAGATTTTCTGTTTCATTTATTTATAAGGTATTTTCTTGTGGCATAAACTACCAGCCTTTTTGAGGCTAATTCTGAGATGCCCCTTTCCAAAAAGTAGTTCTAGATGCTATAGCCTGGAGTAGCTGCCAGAGCCACTGCATGAGAATGCAGGAGCACAGCAGCAATAATGTGAAGCACTGGGGGTGGCACAGGATGTAGTCCGTGAGCGTGGAAAGTGTCTCCCTCTGATTCCAAACTATAAGTCCAAAGTCTTGAATAAGTGATAAATTTCAGTGATGTCACTGACTTATCTTCCTTAGTGATTGACTGAAAAGGAAGTTAGAGTGGTCTTGAACTCAAATGTGAGATGAGTGTTTGGAAAGTTGACAGTTACAGGATCAGTACGAAATCAACTCTATCTGTTTACAAGAGTTCTTAACCTAATGTCTAATTCAGGGATTGGTGAACTTAAGTAGAAAAGAAAAACATGCTTTCAAACCTCTCAGCTAAGCTTCTCTTTATTGTATAATCCTACTATAATTAGGATTAGGTTTTGCTGCATGTGATATGAAATCTAAACAACAGTACGCTAAATATCATGTAGTTCTATTTTTTTGGGGGGGGCATTCTAGAGCTATTTCAGAAGGTACATCATCATTAGGTATCTTCCAGATATTAGTTCCAATATCCTTGCATTTGACCTGTGACCTCATGGTCTAATGTTCCTTCTAAAGCTCCAGAAATTGCCTCTTTATTTCAGGGGTTAGGGTAAAACTGAAAGAAAAGAACCAAAGGTATAAGCCAGTAAGATTTTTAAAGGTGATTTTATTGTCACACAATTTACAACTTGTTGGCCAAAACTAGGCCTAGGATCATACTGAGATAAGGGAGATTGCAAAATGTACCAAACTACTGGTATGAAAGAAGGGTGGAAATGGATGTAGGCATGCAATTAGCAGTCTTAGCCACATAAACTACTTGGACACCTTAATTATGATTATGATTGAGACACCACTAGGGTAGCATGTCCTAAGCTCAGTTGCTTTGTGAGACAAATAATTGTCTCGAACATTCTATCTGCAAACCCAAATATATAGTGTGATGATAGCACATATCACAGGGTGTTAAAGTGTTAGCCCTCCAAGAGGGAACATCATGTTAACAGTATCTTCTGAATATAAATGCTCAACTCAAAGACTGTCTCTGAGGGTGGTAACTTTAGGTCCTATGTGTCAGTGAGAAATGTGGGGGGTGGCAGGACTTTGGTTTATCTCTTAGATTACATCACATTTTTAACATAATGCTTTTTTTGTAATTTTCAGGTACAATTGAAATTATACTGAAATAAATCACCTTTTGGGTGTACCTTTTGTAAACTATTAACATCTGTTTTTTTTCCAAAACTGTAAATGTATATATGTCTTTGGAGGTCTGGAATTTTGCAAGTATTTCATGCATTTATTTGAGTCATTGGCTCATTTTCTAACTTTTCTTAGTTGCAAAAAAATAATTTTATTGATGTTTTCTCTAGCAGGTGGAAATCATAGCAGAATCATGCAATGCAAGAAGGAGTTGCTAAGCAACCATTTGCAGTGTTTAAAAAATTCAAACAGACCACCTTTTTAAATATCAGCAGCATGTGAAAAATTAACTCTCCAACTTTAAATGAACTTACGCAGTTTACAAAGATTGCACCATACTTTTTTTGTTTCCTATCCTGTTGTGATTTTGATCAACAATGGCACAATCTTCAAAGATGAAGTTTCAGACCAGAGTCAAACTAACCGCGGAACACAGCACACACGGTTAGAATTACTGCTCCATTCTCAATTATGGCTTTACCTATCTGAGATTCACTGACATTACTGTCTCATAATCTGTTTCTTTATGTTCTTAGAGTTAAAATTTTCTTATCCCAAGTCATGGGTACTTCAGAAAAGTACATTATTTATTGCAATTAAATTTTAATATTAATTTCATTATGCCCCCAAATAAGTCAAGTGATTTGAAATGAGGGAATAAGTTCAAGAATTTTGAAATATTGACTTTCCTAGAACTAAAGACAGCAATGTGTAACTTGGGGCCTTTCAGTATATTTATCAGGTTGTCTGAGAGTTAGAAGACAATTTCTGGGAGGCACTACACCCAAAAGGAAAGTTGAGTAACCCCTCTGTGTAGAGCCCATTGCTGAACTAAAGACTCACAGAAGCTGTCCACACCATAGGATTAAATTCTGTAGGAAGCAATGCTGGTATTTCCTCATCTGTCTTGTGGTCTTGCACATACAAGACTGTTCTTAATCAGACAGAACTGACAGAGTTTGCTTTTGGTTTGTGTTTATTTCCTCTCCTGTGTCCCTTTCTCAAGTGTCTTCACCTGATATTCTAGTTTCCCAGAGTTCCCACCATAGGTATCACTTGTTATTTCAACATATCAATCCACTGAATTTGGCTAGTGAGTCATTCTTGTGCTATTATAACTCTTCGTAACATGTTTTCACATTCCTTATCTCATTCGCTTCCCATAGCAACTTTGTCAACAAAGCAAGGCAGAATAATTTGTTTGCACTTTTTGATACAGACAGTAAGTAATATTCTCGGTAGAGGTGAAATTTGAACCCAGGACTTTCTACTTTCAGTTCACAAAGCTGCAATTCATAATTTCTCTGTTTTGCATCTCTTTTTCTGCTAAGCGTTTGGTTAATTCAGACAGATGCTCCTCAACTCACAATTGTGTTACATTTTGATAAAAACTATTTTAAATTGAAAATATCACAGGTTGAAAATGTATTTAACATACTTGACAACATCTTAGTGACACAGCAGACATTAGAGGACTAGTTGTCCCTCCTCGTGACTGCCTGAGTGACTTGGAGGTGTGGTTTGCTGCCACTGCTTAGCATCACAAGAGAATATGATATTGCATATCTCTATCCTAGGAATAAAATTCAAGGAACAGTTTCGGTTGAACATGCATCATTTATCAAAAAAATTGAAAGTTATACCAACATAAACCAGGGACTGTGCATTGAAGTAAACTGAGTTAAATTCTCATTAGATTATCTTAGTATAAAGTGTTATCCTTTTAGATAACATTTGAATTTCAATTCTGGACTACAATGACATATTTAAGAGAAGTCAATAGGTGGGAATTTCAGGAGTCACAAACTATTTCAAAGCTGAAAGAAGGTATCCAGAGGCAGAATTCTTGAATTAATTTATTAGTAAAACAATGTTAATTAAGTATCTACCATGTGATTGGCCCTGGCACTAAGAGAACACAAAGAGGACATGATCTCTATTCTCATAGATCTTATCCCCAAGGCTACTCATTTGTTGTATCCAAAAGAGAGATATATTTTGTTTATACATAAGTCTACGAAGGCCCAGGGAAGATCACTGAATTCTCATCATGACAGAGGAGGAAGAGTAGAAAAGATGAAAGATAAAACTTTATCCCACAGGTTCCCAAACTATTCTTGTTACTTTACTTTTAGAGACATTTTGTACCACCTGGATAGGTAGGAGGAGGTGGGAAATTTAGTAAGACTAATAGATTTGGGCTACAAAACTCTTTAGCGGGACAGAATTGACCTTTTCTCAATTCTGGGACTGTCCATGACCTCAAAAGGTCTTCAGTGCATAGTTAGAAAGTGTTGAGGGCATTAAGGGGACTTGCTGTGAAGTCAACCAGACTTGCTTTGAGTTTCATCTGCAGAAGTGATGAGTGGCCTGCTGTTTGGGATCCTACCTTTACCAATATCTTCCTCTGTATGCACTGAGCTTTAACGTCAGTATGAGGATCCAAGGGGAGGGACTAGGCTGGAGATGAACTTGAGACTCTTGGTAGCTGAAGGAGCTTCTTGAAATGAGTCCTTTAAATCAGGGACCCTTGAAGAACAGAGACAACCCTATTGTATAAATACTGTGTAAATTTTGAGACTTACAAATTACTGGTATCAATAGTTTTAAAACCATGTCTTGGTTAAACTCATGATGTGTATTTTTACATAAAAATTCAGTGAATATGATTTTTTGGAAGTCATGGATCATAATTGATTAGACATTGGTTTACACCTTCATAATGGGGCTGTAATTTGCATGTTGCACTGCTGAGAGGCTCTGATTTGAATTTGATAGTCTGATTTTTTTATACTGTTAGCTAACCAATGGTGGTTCAAGCTGCCTGATGGTTTTTTTGTACCACCCATCACCCGTGATTCAAGCTTCCAGGAAAGTATTAACGAAATCACCCACTATATTTGAGCAGGCATATAAGTAACTGACTTTTACACTGACTCTAATGTGCATTTGTGATTTTACCCAGGAGATTAATAGTAAAAGACATTGTATTTCTAACTCCTATTACTAACTCCTGTTTACACAGGACAGTTTATTCCTAATAGTAACAGGTATTAGTGTAGGTAGATGATTGCCTTCATTAAATATTTCATGTTTATTCCCATTAGTGACTACTTTATAAACAAAATACTTTGAATCTGTATGTTGAAAAATGTCAAAAACCTAATTTAACAGAATCAATGAGACCAAGTAGTTTCAGTTGTCCTTTCAAGGAAACTGTGATCTCTGCCAGAACAGCCAACTGCTCATGAAGGAAAAGGAGGAGGAGGCATAAGAAGAGGAGAAGGGAGAAGGAAGGAGGAGGAGAATTGCATTGTGATATCTACTATTTATTTTACTATATACTATTGGAAAGGCAATGGAGTACTGTACTTCTCTCTTTTGTATATTTTCTTATTTAATCCTCATTTTCACTCTATTATATAAAGATATATTATTCTTATCCTTTTCCTGCAGTAGAGGAAACCAAGGCTCAGATGGTTGAATGACTTGCCAAAAAACACAATTTGGAAATAAATGTGGAATATGAACCTTTTTGACCCCAAAGACCATATTCTTTCTTACAATATAGTTCTATCTAGTTTCAGAATAAAAATGAAGACTAAAGTAGGGAATTTGAGAGCTTTAGGCTTATTGCTCTGTCTTCAGGGTCCCTGACTCCAGCTTAGATCCCTTTTGTCTAATTATTTTCCTTGAATTTGATAGTTATTTTGGGAGTTGAATTCTCTGAGTCCACAAAGGCAGCACTTGCAAGAGAGAGAGAGAAAACCCTGGAGGGTTTAGCCATCTTCAAATATACTATGTGGGTGGTTTAGGGAGGGTGAGCTGTGAAAATCCAGAAGTAATGTGTGCCCATCAACTTTAGACCCTACAGTTCAGAAACTCAGCATTCAGGATAAATTCTTATAAGTGGATTGTCTTCCATTGTGTCTAGAACTGACACTCTGAAGTCCTCTGGTGAAGTTCACTCACTCAGTGAGTAGTAAGTAACCAAGAGTGGTGCATAGATACTCTTGGTTATCTGACAGATGCTATAACACCGTTCAGAAAAAAAAAGATGATAATTCACCTGCATATTGCTTCTTAGTACAGTCTCAGAGTACTCATAGACCTTCTAAATCTTATCCTTGCTTTCAATGGAAGAGCAAGTGCCCAACTTAGGAAAAAATTTTTGGATATGGTCAGTGTCATAGATGATATTTTAAAGCATTTTCTCAAGGTTATAAAAGAGAAAGGGGGTGTGGGTGGGAGGAAGAGGCAAAAAAGGAATTAATTCCCCTTGTTTTCCAGCTATAATGGCTACTGATAAATAACTTTTTTTGAGACAAGGTCTCACTGTGTTGTCCGGGTTAGTTGCCTGGGCTGGCCTCGAACTCAAGACCCTCCTGCCTTAGCCTCCAGAGTATTAAGCTTAAATCTGTGTGCTACCATACCTGTCTATAAATAATTTTTGAGGATTTGTCCCTCCAAAGAGTGGGAAGGTCGCTATATAGGTCAGCTTGCCTCTTGTTAGGTCAAAATAGCTGACATCAGCAACATAAAGGAGGAGAGGCTTATTTTGCTTCATGGTTTCAGAGGATTCACTCTGTTTTAACTGGCTTGAAGGCAGAAACACCATGGTGGAATGTTTTGGTAGTGCACAGCTTTTTACTTCATGGCAGTGGGGAAGGAGGGAGTAGGGAAAGAGTATAAGAAAAAGAGGTCAGGAACCAAATCTAATCCCCATGATCATGGCCTCATGACCAGGCACTCCCAGAAGAGTGTGCTTTACTAATCCCCTAGATGTCTCAATCAAGTTGAAAAACGCAAATATTCGATTTTGGCCTATTATTCTGAAATAAACTTGTGAGGCTTTAAAGAATATTTCCTTTAGACTTTTAAGTGGATTAAACTAAAAATTAGTAAGTAAGATCTTCAGTAGATGACAATCCTCACACCCTCCTGACTTAGAGCAGGTTAGTGTGCCATGGCCAGTCCTGGCTACGATGGGTGAGGGACACAGTAAACCACAGCTCCTCGGGCATTCATGAGGGCAGCCTGGCTATGAAGTCTCAGCTGTGCATTTTTCTCCCAACACCCGATTTAAAAAGAGAGCAGTGAAGTCATCTGCCATTTTAGTATCATCTAATATTAGCTTTCCATTCCCAGTTAATTAAGGTGCAATGTTTTCTTTAGTCATTTTTCTAGTCAGGATTGTGTTTAAATAACTTTTCTGATTTCTCCTTATGCTTGTGGAAAGTTTTATCTCCTTTATAAAGAGATTTTAATTTAAATAGCAGTGTTTAAAATAAAAGTTTATGGATCAGAACACCCACACTTTATCTTTAATGTCATTATTCTTGAAAGCAAGTAGGTGAATAAAATATATACAAGGTTTAGTTGCAGTAGAAATAAAAGAAATATATTAAAATCAGCAATTTAGTGCCATTAAATGTCACTCTCCCATGACTTAACCAACATCTCTCTATCTAAGCCTATCTATCCATGTATTTTGTTTCTATACATGTTGGGTTCAACTGACAGTGCAACAAAAACATTTGGAAAATAGCAGCTTATATACTAAGCATACACAGATTTTTTGTCATCATTTCCTTTTTTAAATTTTTAAATTTTTTTTATTTTAAAGATAGTAAAATCCAACAGAACATAAAAGAACAAAGTCAATCAAAACAAAGCAGTAGAACTGTACAGAACTTTGAAGAAAGATAATGTGAATACAATAGCTACTATAGTATATCTTCTTATCTTCAGAATAACTGACCATTCCAACAGGTATAGTAGAATTGTACCAAAAACAAAACAGAATAAAGCCAATAAAAACAGAATATAAAATAAAACAAAATAATAATAATAATAATAATCAGAGTAAAGCAAAACAGTGAGACAAGACAGAAGAGAATCCCCCATATTTGCTACATTGCCTACTGTCATCTTCCAAAGAAATGCTCAGGTTGCTGACCAGAGGCCTGCAAAATCTATGAAACAATATGAGCATTTAGTTGCTTAAAGTTCCTTAGTTAGTATCAATTTAGCCAGACCTCTGAACCAGCAGGTTGCTTATGGGGGAGGGGGAGGTCCTTGATTCCAAGCCCACGTGCCGGTGCCACACGGGCCCAGTGGAGTGGGTCCCGGAGGGGCCCATGCTTGTTCTCCTCCAGGGATCCGCACGGTCGCTCAGTCCCCCAGAGGGCAGATTGTCATTATTTCTTGAACAATAGAATATAATACCTATATGTATAATGTTCACATTGTATGAGGTACTATAGGTAACATAGAGATAAAGAATACAGGAGGATGTGTGTAGCTTGCTAGGTCATTTTATATAAGGGACTTATGCACCCATGGATTTTTTTTATCAGGGTGAGGGTTCCTGGAACCAGTCCTCTGTGGATATTGAGGTATATTTATGCATATATGGATAATTGTATGTATAACATAGACATTGAGATACATTTTATAATATATACATGTAGATATTTGTGTATCAGGAATATCAGGCTTATCCAAACATCCTATTAAATAAGTGGTTCTCAAGATTTATCATTTTTGAGCTTGTTAAAGACAGACGTTTAGATGTTCCCCAAAGACTTGGAGGTGGTGATGAGGCTTTGTACTTCTAATGAGCTCCAGGTGGTACTGATGCTGCAGATTCAAGAGTCACAGGCAATCAACCCTCTTTGAGACCAGTGGTTCTCAGCCCTGGCTGCACATAAAAAATCTCCTGAGGGGATATTTTAAAAAGTGCAAGTGCCTTAGTCTTTCTGCAGACAATTAAATCACAATTTAGGACTATGTTTTAAGACTCAGAAGGCTTTAGAAGCTCTGCAGGTGATTTTTATGAACAACTGAAGTGGAGGGCCATTGCTGTTAGATCAATGGTTCTGTCTTGGGTGTGCATTGGAACTCTTGGGGGGCTCACTCAACACAGATTTCTAGCCCTGTCTCCAGAGGTTCTGTTTCATTATATCTGGAACTGACCAAAGAACTTGACAGCTAACAGATTCTTACGTGATGATGCTTCTGGTCTATGAACAATACTTTAAGAGAAACTACTTTAAAATTTTGACCCTTGCAATATATGGTAGAAGACTGAATCATAGCACTTTCACAGTGTTAGAGTAAATTGTTGAAGTTTTAGAAAATATTATAGCAATTTATACTAAGAATCATGAACATCTTCATGCCTGTTGATCTAATAGTCCATTTATGGAAATCAACCTGAAGAAAATAAACTACATATGGAAAACTGCTATAGGGTCACAAAACTAAATTTTGTGAAACCAAAATATTGTACAGCTAAAAATGTCCATGGGTTAGTGATTAGCTTATTTTTTTCATTGTTCTTCAGTTAAGCTTTTTTTTTTAATTTTAAAGAGAATAAGACCAAACAAGATAAAACAGAAAGCAATGACTGTGATACAGGACTTCAAAGCAAGATAATAGGAAATCAACAATGGCTACCATAATGCCTCTTGTTATCTTCAAAATAGCTGCCCATACCATGAGACATAATAAAATCAAACAAGGCAAAAAGGATAAAATCTAATGAAACAAGACAATGAAAATGATGCAGGACTTTAAATCAAGTTAAGAATATTAGAAGCTGTTAGAGAAAAGAAACAGATCACCTATAAAGGAAAACTTGTCAGAATCATGACAGACTTCTCAACATAAACCATCAAGTCAAGAAAAGCTTGGAGTGAAGTATTTCAAGTCTGGAAAGCAAACAACTTCCAACCCAGACTAATGTACCCTACAAAGCTATCTTTCAAAATTAATGGAGAAATAAGACACTTCCATGACAAAGAAAAGCTGAAGGAATTCATGACCACCAAAAAATACTGGAAGGAATTCTAGAGAGATAAAGATGACCACATTTCCAGGAAGCACAGCAGAGGGGAATTGCCGAGCAGGGCAGGCAATTGAACAGAGTGGAAATGTAGGGAGCCAACAACAGGAAAATAGCATGGCAGAGACAAGCCAGTGCTTATTGGTGGTAACCATTAATGTATATGGCCTCAGTTCACCAATAAAAAGAAACACAAACAGAGTGGATCAAGAAACAAGATCCATTAATATGCTATATACAAGAAACATATTTAATGTGAAAGGAAATTCATAGACTGAAAGTCAAAGGAAAGAGAACAATGCTCCATGCAACAGGGAACCAGAAAAAAGCAGGAGTAGCTTGTCCAAAAACTGCAGAATGGATAAGGAAGATATGGTATTTTCATACAATAGAAAGCTACTCAACTATAAAGAAGGATAATCTTGAGGCTCTTGTAGGTAAATGGATGCAATTTGAGATCAGTTTATTAATGAAATAGACAATAAAAATTATACCTGTGAAAGACGAAAACATGGAAAAGTGTGATTTAAATGCATAAATGTCATATGATCGCAACTATCAGAGAGTATACATAGAAGCAAAGTACCAGGAAGAAATAAACCAAAACAATAAATATCATGTTACAATGATGGGAATATTTTTTCCTTTTTTTACTTCCAAATTTTCTGACTATATTTATCAGTTTTATAACTGTAATTACAACAGTATAACTACACTGCATATGTGTGTTCATATATATATATATATATACATACATACATACGTGTGTGTGTATGGCATGACACTCTCACCATTTCTCTTCATGATAATGTGGTTTTCTTTTGATTTGAAGTAAAGTTTTTAAAATTTTGCATTTTCCTGCAGATACTAATTGTAACTTTTTCTGAATGACAGCACATGCTCTCTCTAGTATACCTTCTACTAAGGTATTTTCTGATTGATGCTCATTACCTTAGAGGTGATAGAGAAAAAGCTTAAAGGTTCCTATTAGGCAGGCAGCAGCCAAAGAAAGATGCAGGGTGCTGTTGATATCTCCTTTTTATGATGAAAGATAGGGCATGCAAATAAAATTCATCACTATTCACCATGCCTGCAATATAGTTATAAGAAACTCCAATTATGGTTTTGTGCTGGATCACAAGAGTTCTCTTATTTTTCTAAGTTATTATGTAAGACAGTATATAAGACATCAAATTCCATGACTGGAAATATTATTTCAGGACTTTTCTTGCCATAATTAAAATAGATTTAAGGGTAAAGTTGGCCTGGTCTTGCTTTGCAAGCGTTAAGGTCAGATTACCTGCCATAATACCTTCTCTATCTTTAACTCTGTCATTCTGTGGGCCAGACTGTGGCCACAGAACTTATACTGGCAAGAGTATGTAATTTCTGCATTTGATCATTAAACATTCCTGAACATTAGATTCTTTTTAAAATTGTAATTGCCATGTTAATAATTTATATGCTTAGTTACTGACATCAATACAGTTTTCAGAAATGAGGTGCCCTTAGAATTCAGAATGACTTTTGATATCTTTTAACTGAAGTGTTCACAGTATTTTGGAGGATATTTTTTCTATTATTATTACTTACTATGAAAATATTTATATTTATAAACAAGAATTTCCAATTTATTTTCTGACTGCATTTTCTTTTATTACATTCTTATCTTCAGGATGTTTGCTACTTTTGTTACAATACATACTTCATGGTAAATCTTTCAGAGGTTTCTTGGTAATAATTCTCTCATAAGTACCAGGAACTATCATTATTTTACCTCTTCTAATTAGAGTAGAGAATTCTAGATGTTTCTCTCCACAGTCTGAAGATAGGTTCTACTGTTCTGAATCTCTTGTTGCTGATGAGATGTTTGATGTTACCTGCTTGTCATTCCTTATGGTAGTCTTTCTTTTCTTTCTTTAGTTCATTATCAATGTACATCTTTTAACTTTTTACAAAACATATGAAAGTATTTTAAATTTGATCTATTTTGTATGTGTTACTCTGTGAATTTTTCTAACTGAAGACTTACGTTTTTCTCTAATGCTAGAAAATTCTTAGGCTTTGTTTCTCTTGAAAGTTCTATTGGACATAATTTAAAACAGCTAGGTAAATGCCACATGTGTCATAATTCTCTTTCATAATTTCATCTCTTTATATTTCTTTGCGATGTTGACTGGATGTCTTCAACTTTTGCTTTTAATTTCTTAATTTTTTCATGGCATTTATTTTCAAACAACTCATCTACTGAGAATTGGTGTTGATATTCTAGTGACCATATTTCCATTGTAATTTTAAAAAGTACCTACCAGTTATTGTTCTCTTTTTTTTTGTTTCATAAACTCCTTATTCTCTTTTATGGATGCTATCTTCCTGATTTACGCATTTAAAAAAGTAATTTTAAATTGCTCAAATATTACTTTTGACTATAAAATCTTTTTTGATTATAGAGTTAGCTATATCTTCTGGCTAAAAATAGTTTTAAAATTATTATTTATCTTAAAAAGTATATCCAATGTACACATAAGCTTAAAAGACAAATAAAAGCATCCACCTAATAATGTATTAGAAATAACAAAGGATAGAATTATGTCATAAAGTTTTTAAATACTTTTAAGAGTAATAATATATGCCTAAAATATACTTTATATTCATTTTAACTGTAGTCTCCTACCTCATAAGGAATGATCTGCATCCTAAAATTGTAGATTATATTATCCATACTTGTATGCATATATTACACTGGAATGTATCCAGAATAAATTAATTATTGTTTTATAATTCCCAATCTTTACAAATTTTGTGTTGTGCAGTTTTGTAATGTCTCTTTTTAACAAATTATATTTTTGAGATCTATGTGGATGCATATAGGTCACACATTCCTAAAATGTATTTTACCATGTACAGATCTGAGATAGTCTGGAGAGAGTACAAAGTATAATTGTTGAGTCATAAGCTATGAACATTGCCAGCTAGACATTGACTCATAAGCTAGACATTGCCAGGTTGCTATGCAAAAGTTTATTCCACTCCCTTCTACCAACAATGTAGCATTCCCATTTTCGCATTGTCATTGATACTTGCATGGTCATTCTAATTTGTTTTAAATTATCTTTATTGAGGTATAATTTGCACACAATACCCTTTATAGTTTAATATATGATTTTATAAACTTTCATAAATTTATATGGTCATATAACCACTGCTACTATTAAGACAGAAAACAATTTCATCACACCAAAGAGTTCCCTCATGCCTCACTATGGTCAATCCCTTCCCCGTTCTTGGGCCCTGGTAACAACTGGTCTGCTTTTAGTCACTAGAGCTTTTCTTCATTTAAAATTTTGCATACTGTAATGTTTTTCAGATCCCTCAGGTTGCTGTACGTATCAGTGGGTTGCGTCTTTTTACTACTAAGTAGTTTTCCATATAGATACTGTACAACATGCTTATTTATCAATATGATGGAAGTTTGGTTTGGCTCTAATTTCAAGTATTAGGAATACAGTAGAGTTACTATTCACCTACAAGTCTTTATTTAGATTGGGTAAGTAGCTCCATATAGAATAGTAGAGTTATATTGTAAGTGCTTGTTTAAAATATAAGAAACTGTCAAGCTGTTTCAGAGGAGTGCTACCATTTTACATTCCTACCATCAATGTATAAAAGTTCCATTTGCTCCATATTTTTGCAAACATTTGAAATTGCCAGTCTTCTTAATTTTGGCAATTTTGGTTGCATGCATTTCCCTAATGAATAGTGATTTTGATTATCTTCTTTTGTGCATATTTTGCCATTTGTATGAGCTCTTTGGTGGTTTTTAACTAAGTTGTTAATCTTCTTAATATTCAATTATAGGAGTACTTTATTCTGAATAAAAGTTTTTGGTAGGCTACATATTTGCTAATATTTTTTCCTAGGTTCTTTTTTTTTTCATTTCTTCACAGTATTCTGTAATTTTTCTAGGTTTTAATTTTCATTATTTTTTTGTTTTAGTTTTGAATTTGCCTTGTATTTTAAGATATAACCCCTTTTAAAATGATGTACCCATTTTAGAAACTGAACAAAATGAATGTTTTTTATATTCAATATTTATTTATTAAATGTATCTTCTTACTATACTTAATAATGGTAGATATGTTTTTAAAAAGATAGATATGTTTTATATTTTGAAATACCTCAAATGCATTGAGTTAGAAACTCCATGCTCAAGTTTCTTCCTCTAGGAAAGAGAATTGATAGTGATATTTTTGCTTAAAGTTCAAATTAACAGGGCACCTTCTGAATTATCATCATTTGTTTATTATTATAAAACTCCTGTACAATTAATGAATCTAGGTGTGTTCTCTTTTTCTCTCCCTGCCTGCTCAACAATTCACATATAAAAATTTGCTGAATCACTACCTGTCTGTTAGAATGATTGATGTAAAACAACAGCTGACAATACCAAATAGTGGAAAGGGTCTGGAGAAACTCAAAACTCTCTTATATGGCTGGTAGGGAGAGAAAATGAAATAACTGCTTCAGAAAAGGTTGGCAGACTTTTTTCTTTTAATATAGAGATGTAGATTTAACATGTTAAATGTGTATTTGCCACATGACCCAGCAACCCCACTTCACGATATTTAGGAGATGAAATGAAAATTTAAATTCACACAAATCAGGTGAATGGACACAATTCAGTGACAATAAAGAAGCACAGGGGAATATTGTGAGGTGATATGCCTCTTATTTTTCTTAATTGCATTGGTGGTTACATGATTGTAGGCATTTGCTAAAACTCAATGTTTATACACAAAAAAGGGTGATTTTAGATGTTATTGGGTAACTACTAAATGTTAAAATCAACAGAGAGGAGAAGAGATCATGTAGAAGAATATAATACCAGTTTGAACAAGTAATGGAATTTGCTCTAAAAATTAGGACCACCACAATTTAATTCAACTCAAAATTGCATATTGGCTACTTACCCAGTCTCAGATATTGTGTTTGGTTCAGGCACATGTAATGAATAAGATCTACTGGCATCAGGGAGAAATGTTCTTTTTGTGAGACAAATGCAAGTACATGGTACACATTTTCACACCTTGCTCTTCTTCAAAGTGAAGCAACTATCAATCTAAATATGTTTACGGTTTTAAAGGAAATCCAGGAAAGTTATGTAGCGATATTTGCAAGATATCTTTATTTCCACACCCTCCTGAATCTGGGATACCGTTACCTTCAGATTAAATTGACTGAAAGGTGGGTGACATGAAGCAAAAGAGCAACTCATTACTAGCAGCAAGTTAGAAAAAGGCCCATCATGGGATGATGGCATGTTAAGCTATATCACACATCTCAGGTGTTGATGGCTCCATAAAAGCTTTGCTTTCACTGACAACCTCTTAGTCTTGGGTGAATGACTTGTTACCTAGTAATGAGACAACTCACTCTGACAAGCAAAGCTACTGCAATCCTACAGTCATCCCAGAAAAATCAGTCTATGGGAATGCAGGGGACTCCTGGTACAGGCAAATATTCAGAGAGCCACAAAACTGCTATCATCTAATAATGCAGCACCCTCTGTGTGAATTGAGGCTATATGCATATGTAATTTTAAACAGTACCATTTTTTTCCTAATCTGTAAATTTGTACTTCTGTGTTGTATGCTGCCTCCCCACTCAATGTATTCTACTATGATGGAAGAAAATGGGCTTGTTATACAGGTAGAGAGTGTTATTATGTTTGCATAATACTTAATATCTATAGAGCACTTTAATTTTTAAATAGTTCTATGCAATGGGCAGCGGCAATATGATGATCTTGGTTATAGGAGGATGAAGGAGGTCCACAGAAGTTGTATGATGTCTAGGTTGTCCAACAAGAAGGAGATGATGCAGTCAGTTCTCAAACTGAGGTCTTCTGATTACTAGCCCAGGAAATTTTCCTTCAGTCATAATGTGACATCACCGATTTTGGTTTAAGAGAATGTAGGGGAAGGGACAAATTGCAAAATCTCTAACATAAAATCCATGCATATAAGTTAAACAAAACCAATGTTAAATGAAAGAATCATTTCTTTTTTTATGTAAAAACCATTATTTAACAATTGTCCTCATGTTATTTGAATTTTAAAAATCAGATATTTTAAAAATTGTACTTTAAAGAGAATAAAACTAAACAAAACAAATCACAATAAAGCAAATCAGAACAGGATGATGCAA